>PVJC01008965.1:0-47122 GCA_004026665.1 Murina feae | reverse complement strand
GCAGACTGGTGCAGCCACTATGGAAGACAGTTTGGAATTTTCTCAAAAAATTAAAAATGGAACTCCCATTTGACCCTGTGATCCCACTCCTGGGAATATATCCCAAGAAACCAGAAACACCAATCAGAAAGGATATATGCATCCCTATGTTCATAGCAGCACAATTCACCATAGCTAAGATTTGGAAACAGCCTAAGTGCCCATCAGCAGATGAATGGATTAGAAAACGGTGGTACATCTGCACAATGGAATACTATGCTGCTGTAAAAAAGAAGGAATTCTTACCATTTGCATCAGCATGGATGGAAATGAAGAGCATTATGCTAAGTGAAATAAGCCAGTCAATAAAAGAAAAATACCACATGACCTCACTTATATATGGATAATAAAGACCATTACAATATGATAAATATAAACAAATACAGAGACAGAGCAGCCTTGAACAGACAATCATCCTACAGCTGGAAGTCTGGGAGTGGTTAGGGGGGAATTAAGAGATCAACTGAAAGACTTGCATGCATGCATAGGAGCATAATCAGTGGACACAAGAATCTGGGGGTTAGGGAGGAGGCGGGGAAGGGCAAGGGAAAAATGGAGATCTATCTATCATTTGTTGTAATACTTATCTATCATTTATTGTAATACTTTAAGCAATAAAAAAATTAAAAAAAACAAACAAAGACATGGTATAAAAACAAAAACATGATATAAAAACAATAAAATTAAAACAACATTGATAAAAACAATGACTGATAAATTAATTAAACTTATTCTAACATCTCCCTGTATACTACATTAAGAATTAAAACATTTTTAGAGTGCTTGACTAATTTTCCTTGTGATGAAATATTTATAACTTTAACATCACACACTCTTTGAACTCAAGAGAAAGATACATATAACTGGCCATGTCCAAAAATGGGCTCAGGTAGGAATATTCCTACTCTGTCTAGAGTTTGTCCTTGTGATTTATTAATAGTTATCACAAATGCTGGGATCACAGGAAACTGTCTTCGAATTAATTTAAATGGGAGGCCAGTGTCAGTTAGGGACAAATCAATTCTTGGAATTAGAACAACCTCTTCTTCTGCAGATCCTGATAATACTTCAGCTTTGATTATGTTAGTTTGCAATATCATAATAATAAATCTAGTACAATTACAAAGACCCCATTTACTACTAAGATTTCTCAGCATGATACACAACATTACTCCTAAAGGAGAATACTATTAAGAAATTCAATGGGAAATTTTTCCTTTTTGGCATCATCCATTGTATCAATGGAATAATCACTCAATGTGTGTCAACATTTATTTTTAAACTAGTGGCCCAGTGCACAAAATTCGTGCACATTAAAAGGGGATTAATTAGAGAAAATATTTTAATATTGCTATTTTCCCTTTCTCTATAGTATAAGTGTCAGAGAAGAAAGAAAATTAGTAAAATGTATATGAAAATCTTCCTCCTGTCAGAGTCTGAGGCATGTTGTGGGACCCAGAGTCAAGGCCTCACCCATCTGTGGCATCTCAATATTGCACAAGACCCAGACACAGTTAGCCCCAACCCCATTTGGTAAGATACAGACCTGTGGCCCCACCCTTGTCAAGCCCCAACAGGCAGAGGGCATAGCTTCAGGCCCCTCTTCAAGAGCTGCCAGGTGAGGGGCACAGCCTCAGGTCTCCCGGTGCCAGGGTGCAGGTCAGGGCCTAAGGTCTCTTGGGCTGGGGCAGAGGGAGCAGCCTGAGGTCCCCCAGCCCAGCACTGGGGTAGGGGGAACACTTTGATGTCCCCCATCAAGCCCCGCCAGGCATGGGGCATGGCCTGAGGTCCTCCATCAAACCCCACTGAGCAGGGGGCTTCAAGTCCCCTGCCCCAGCCCAGTGCCACACAGCCTTGGGTCCCTGCTGATTGCTCGTTAAGGCTTGTTTCAGGAACTCAGACTCTGCTGTGGGTGCAGCCATTTTGTGTTACAGGAACCCCCAACTCCACTGTGGGCACCTCCATTTTGTGAGGGCATGATGGTCAATTTGCATATTCCCTCTTTATTAGATAGGATTGCCAGTACACATCACATGTACCAGCTGGTCAGTCAGTCGGATGGTGGGATGGAGGTATGGTGGGGAAACTTAGCCATATATATATATATATATATGTATGTATGTATATGGATTGTTTTCATGAAACATCTTCTTTCCCATTTTCCTGCCAATATGGCTCAGGTTAAATATGATTCCACCATAACCTGGCTGATGCAACTGTATGACTATAACTGCCCTTGAGCCAGAACAAGGATAGCCAGATGGTATGTTGACATTCACTTACTTATCTTGGCCCTTATTTCTATATCTATGTCCAGGAATGCAAGGCTCCTCCAAGTTTTTGCTGCTCATGTAACCCTGCTGGGGTCTCATCCTCAGGTCAAAGTCAGGAGAGACAGTAGAATAAAGAAAACAAAAAACCCTGGCTGTCACCCCAAAGGAGTAGTTTCTGCAAGTTTTGACTTCACTCTCTAATCGCCTTGATTTTTTCTAGTTTCTTTTGCCATTTACTGAACATTGGAAGTGTCCTGGACTTACTCTAGCTTAGCCAACCCTCAATGTTCATAAAATTCATTCCTTAATTCAAAGACTAAATTATTTTACCATGAGTTATCCAATGCACTTTGATGTAACTAGAAACTATTTATAAAGTTAGGACATTTGATTCCAAAGTACATAAAGGTTCTAGTCTTTAAACCTTTCCTTTTTACAAAAACAGTCTTATCTATGATAACTTTCAGCAGACACAGCCACAATAGTAGAAGAAAGTGGGCACAATTGTCAATGTCAGAGAGTTTTAGAACTTCTCTTTCCTAGGATATCTTGAATGACATGAAGATATTATTATATTGTATAAGTGCAAGTATTCATGTAAACCCATATATTAAATATAAATAAGTAATTTCTCCTAATATTTAAGGATAAAAATAATAACAATAATATTTGTTTTCTTCAATCCGATGGATCATCTTGAACACTTCTTGAAATGTACTCATCTGTAGATATCACTGGTTAAAAATATACACTTTAGAATAAAAAAGAACTCAGATAGAATCCCAGCATAGCATTTATTATCTATGTAGCCAGAGACAAATTTTCTACTCTGAATTTCACTTACAAGGTCTGTAATATGAGAATTGTGGCAATGATTAAATTAGAGAAAACATATCCATTATATTGCATAAAACCTCTCACAAACAAGTTTTCTATATATACACATATATTTATATAAAACATACCATATATTATATATAGTATAATTTGCCACTCAAAGTCAGTAAGTCTTTATGAACTGTAATTACACATATTTAAAGTAGGATTGATTAATATTTCTGAGCTTTTATCACCCGCTGGTTGTATCTTGTCAACTCAGCATCACTGCCATGCCCTTTAGCTTTTGGCTTTCCATAACAAGGGGAGGCCTGGAATTACATTACCCTAAACTTTCTAGGCTCTTAAATACTAACAATGAGAGGCACTGAAGAAGCCTCTACTCAGGTAGCTTAGATGATTAGTGGTGACTTTATTTTGACTTTGCAACTTCTCCTAAACTACTTTGGTGCTGCGGATACTTTGGATTATCAGATGCAGCTCTTTGGAATATCTGATATCCTGAAAGTAGTAGCTGTCTTTCTCCCCCTCAACTCTCCCAACTGTAAATCTTTGGTTACTTATATTAAACTAGAGAGGCCCAGTGCACAACATTCATGCATGAGGGGGTGGGGGTCCCTCAGCCTAGCCTGCACCCTCTTGCAGTCTGGGACTCCTTAGGGGATGTCCACCTACCAGCTTAGGCCCCCTCCCAGGGTGGTGGACATCCCCTGAGGGGTCCTTAGCGCTGATACAGAGTTGGGAGAGGCTCCCGCCATCACCGCTGCACTCTCCAGTTGTGAACCCAGCTTTTGTTTGAGCAGCACTTCCCCTGTGGGAATGCACTGACCACCAGGGGGCAGCTCCTGCATTAAGCATCTGCGCCGTTGGTCAGTGTGCATCATAGTGGCCAGTCATTCCTCAGTTTGGTCAATTTGCCAATTAGAGTTTAATTATATAGGATCTGTTTCTAACAAAAAACAAACAAACAAGTAAACTAAAGACATCGAGAATAACTTTGAATTTGCTAATGTTATTTTGACTGATCTGTGCTCAAAAGGCATAATGCCCGTAAAGTTTCTATTAAATAAGATGAAATGTTACACCACTGTTAGATATTTTTCTTTCCTCTTTCTTTCCTTCTGGGGACAATAAATTCTCCTTTGGATTACCATGCATTTTTAAATTTTCTTTGTCTTTTTAAGACATGGTTAAGCAATGGGAAAAATAAATTTTGAATACGAAGTTGTATAATTTATATTGTGTAGTTATACCAGCTTTTATGATTACAAACTTAAATATAAGAAGGGAGGTTTTTTTTGAGAATAAAATAAAGTGTAGATTTACTATTGTTTATTTTTTGTAATGCTCCTTTGAAGAGTGCTTTAAAGTAGGCATGCTTCTATAATGATAGACTTGTTACGAAATTGTCGATTAAGACATCGAACTTCCTCATTCATAAAATAGTATAAATTACGTACAAGGCAGCTGTGCTACCTGACTGACCTGCAGCAGATCTCATCACTAAGGGATCCTTGTGAAATGGAAAACGGAACTTATTCTGATTAAATAACCACAGGATCTCTAGGAGAGAATGCCAAACAGAAAGGCCCAGAATGTCACTCAGAAAAGATGGGACAGATGTGTTGTCTTTTGAAAGGTTTTAATGAAAAGAGTTTTAATGAGGAATATGGATAATGAAAAACACACAGTTTAATGTAAGAATTACGATCTCTGGGGAAAAGTATGCCAAGTGCCAGATTAACCTCATGACTTTTATTGCAAACCAGGGTCACTTTTCCTGGAGGAAGCCATTAAGGCTGCCTTGCCTTCAATGAGACAAGCTATCTGATTCCCAGAGAAGCTGAAGACTGGTGCAATGATAATAAAATTTCTAATATTTATTGCCTGGGGAAATATATTCAAAGATGGCATCATGCCAAAAATAAATTAATTTTTAAACAAATCCCTGAACCTTTGCTCTTTGTGGCTTCCCTTTGGTGTCTTATCAAATGTCTCCGGTCTGGTAGCCCAGTTCATATTGAAATTGGTGCATCCATAATTTATCTTAAGCCTGGCAGAGAAAATGCTTCCTTTTGAATCCCATTCAAAAGTTTTTCTAAGTTGCAACAGCAATACTATTACCAATATTTAAGTCAGAAACTAGTTAGCATGCGTATTTATTTTTGTCTAAAATTCTATCACTGAGAAAAATAAAAATAGTACTGAATAAAGTATTAAAAATATATAGTAATTGTTTCTTTCCTCTCATCAAATATATAAACTGGATAATATTGAGTATATGTTAAATAAAATTCTTGTACATACTAGTTATTCCATCCAGGATATATTTGGGTAAGTTCTTTTACTTACTGGTTTGAGCCTAATTAATGTCTGATACATATATCATAAAGTTGTGTCTTAGTTTCAACATAACTCAAGTCATATCAAATAAACAACAAATATAAAACATCAATTTGTCACAAAATAAAATTTAAATTCATATGGAATATTTTTGCAAGCATATTGTACTTTAAACAAAATTCACATTATGCAAGAAAGTGACTTGTGATTCTTTTAAAAAACATATGTATTTTATTGATTTCAGAGAGAAAGGGAGAGGGAGAGAAATATCAATGATGAGAGAAAATCATTGATTGGCTACTTCCTACATCCCTCCCCTTCTCTCCCCACCCCAAGGGGATCAAGCCCACAACTCTGGCATGTGCCCTGACTGGGAATCAAAATGACCTCTTGGTTCATAGGTCCATGCTCAACCACCAAGTCACATGGTCAGGGCAATTTGTAATCTTAACTAATAAAAGCATAATATTGAAATTAACTGTTTCTCTGGAACGGGGTAAGCCACACCCACCAGCCAATCAGAGTGACTGCATGCAAATTAGCCCAGACAACATGGCAGCCGCCACTCACAGACCTGAGTAAACGGCAGCTTCCATTGCAGCAGGAGTGAAAGTGAAACTGTGGCCCCTCTGCTCATCCTTGCTCAAGCCAAACACATGTTTGCAAAAAAATAACAATAATAGAATCCTCAGGAGCTGAAGGAAACAGCAGGCCTGGCCTCCCCACTAAGTAACATTGTCTCATTATAGACACCGTGAGATGAAGCAGAGAGGAGGCTTCGTTAGAAGGCCGGCTTAAAGGAACAGCATCAATTATAGCAAACCCCAAAAACCTGCGTCCAGCCAGCCTTGCTGGGACATTGGGTCAATGGGAGCTGTGGGCAGCCTTAAAGCCTAAAAGTGCCAATCAGCCCATCACCCACGCTGGCCACAACCCAATGGGGTGAGGGACGTTCCTGGGGGGCTTAGCCAGCCTGGAGACAGCCATCAGCCCCTCACCCGGCCTAGTCAGGCACGCCAGCAGGGGGACATCCCCAGAGGGGTCCCAGACTGTGAGAGGGCATAGGTGGGGCTGAGGGACCTCCCGAGTGCACAGAGCGGCTGCAGGGCGGAACAGCGCAGGACCCAGGACCCGTGAGTGGGAAAGAGGCGGCAGGGTTGGAGGCCTGCTTGGCAGCTGCCCAGGCCCTTTGAGGGGCATCGGGGAGTGGGAAAGAGGCGGTGGGGGCCGGGGGCCTGCTTGACAGCTCCTCAGGCCCTTTGAGGGACACCAGGGAGCAGGAAAGAGGCGGCGGCCTGCTTGCTGGCTGCCCAGGCCCTTTGAAGGGCATCAGGGAGTGGGAAAGAGGTGGCAAGGGGTCAGCGGCCTGCTTGGTGGGCTTCTCAGGCCCCTTGCAGGGCACCAGGGACTGGGAAAGCAAGGCAGCAGGGTACCGGTGAGTGGGAAAGAGGCGTCGGGGTGTTGGCCTGCTTGGCGGCTGCCCAGGCCCTTTGTGGGGCACCAGGGAGCAGGAAAGCAAGGTTGCAGGGGCCAGGGTCCTGCTTGGCAGCTCCCCAGACCCCTTGGCAGTACCGGGAAGTGGGAAAGAAAGGCAGCAGGGGACTGGTGAGTGGGAAAGAATCGGCGGCCTGCTTGGTGGCTCCCCAGGCCCTTTGGGGGGCACTGGGAAACGGGAAAGCAAACTCTTGGGGGCTGGGGGCCTGCTTGGCGGCTCCCCAGGTCCCTTCTGGGGATCAGGGAGTAGGAAAAGGCTGGGCTGACCACGAGGTGCAGTTTTCCTTGCTTTCTGGTGGCTGGAGGAAGATGGGCAGTAGGCAAGCTTGGGAGGCAGGCAGCACCCAGCCCTGGCCACAGCTCAAAAAAGAGAACAACATGCAGGGAAGGGCAAGAGTCTGAGAGATCAACATAGAGGGGGTGCCTGCTCTAAGCCTGGGGGCAGGCCCCCAGCAGGTAGACACACACAGGAGGACTGCTCCAAGCCTCAGATGCGGCTGGGGGCAGGTCCCCAGTGGCAACACACACACACACACACACACACACAAAAGGCACCTGGCAGACTTGGGCCATCATAAGACATCCACTGAGGGGTTCCAGACTGTGAGAGGGGGCAGGCTGGGCTGAGGAACCCCCACCTTCCCCCTGTGCATGAATTTTGTGCACCGGGCCCCTAGTTCTTAATAGTTATGAAACCAGTGACACAAGGCTGATAAGACGATTTCACTTGCCAACACAAAATGGCATAAAAAATATTCATGCCATTATCCAGTCATTAAAATGAAGTTACCTGCATTTAGGAAAGAGAAAAAAAAGCATCAAATGGAATATTTTAGCAAAAAATATAAGTAAACCAGTCTTCATTTGAGTTACATAAGACTACCTCTAATTGCAGGTACTTATAAATATCTTCATTTTTCTGCTTTATATAAGATTTGAATAGATATGACAAAAGAAGTATATAATGACAATGCCTTACTAGTAATGAAAAAACATTTATATCAAAAAGTCTTATATTTGAATTATTAATCAAGAGTGGTAGAAGAATATAGGTGTTTCTAAACATTCAAAGATATATAAAATTAGTATCCTGTGCTTTTAATTCTTTCTTAGAGAGTAATCTAAGGTAATACTTTCACAAAATGAGAAGATAAAAGTAGCAAGAGTTATATGACTCAGGAAATTATTGGAGGCAGGTCCACAAACAAAATCTCACAGTGTAGCTTAGAGTGGTAGGCCTTCAATCTCCAGAACAAGGTAATAATGAAGGGAAAACTTAATGTAAAAATCTAAAATTCATATGAAGCATCCAATAAAATTAAAACAGGAAATTATTAAATTAAACATAAATAACATCAAATAAATAAATTACACCTATGAACTTCAGGAATAAACAAACAGCTCCCAAAATGTTAGGGTAGAAATATAAAGCACACTAAATATAACTACAGTTTGAGCAACTCATTGAATGTCATTATGAGACTCAATTTATCTTGATCATGTAAGTGGCATAGCAGAAGTGTTATTAAAAGCGTTATAATCATAGTATCTCATGGTATCAATCCATTTGGATTTGCAGTGTCCAATATTTATATAGTTTAATTTCCTGAAAAATGTTTACTATTTTTTCTTTTGAAATCACAATGGACACATCAGAAACTATTTAAATAAGGTTAAAGAACATGAAGTTTTAGAAGCCTTCGAACCTAATAAAAGAGTAATATGTAAATTAACCATCACTCCAAGACACCTAAACCACACCCACCAGCCAAGCCACGTCCACCAGTAAATCAGAACAGCTGCATGCAAATTAACCGAGCCAAGATGGCGGCCTGCAGCCATGGAGCTAGAGCAAACAGGAAGCTTCCATTACACCAGCGATGGAGTTGAAACTGCCTGCCTAGGTCGGCCAGGCCTCTGCTCAAGGCAAAAATGTTTCAATTATAGAAGCCATGGAGCTGAAGCAAACAAGAGGCTTTGTAGCCTGACTAGGCCTCTACTCAAGGAAACAAAATTTCAATTATAGAAGATAAATAAACCCCAGAAAACTGATTATAGCCAGCCTAGTTGGGATGATGGGAGCTGTGGCAGCCTGAAAATGACCCTCAACCCCACACCCAGGCTGGCCAGGCACTCCAGTAGGACCTGAACCCTGAAGGGACTGTGGGCAGCCTGAAAACAGCCCTCAGCCCTTCATCTAGGTTGGCCACACCCCCATGGGGTGAGGGTCCCCACTGGGGGGCTTAGCCAGCCTGAAAACAGCCATCAGCTCCTCACCTTGGCTGGCCAGGCATGCCAGCAGGTGGATATCCCCTGAGGGGTCCCAGACTGTGAGAGGGCACAGGCTGGGCTGAGGGACACAGAGTGCACACATTTTTGTGCACTGGGCCCCTAGTAACAACATAAAAATACATGTATAATTTACAGAGACTGTAGGAAAGAAGGAAAGGAAGAGAGGTATAAAGAAGAGTCAGAGTCCTTATCTTTTGAAGTGGGCATTTGGAATGTTCTTTATCTCTTATAGAAATAAGAAGTAGAAAATTAAGTATGATTTTCAAACTTCCATAGTTGAGTAGCAGCTGAACTAAGAAGTTTTATATAACTAAGGTTGAAAGAAGAGAGATAAGAGAAGCAAAGTGTTGTAAATTCACTTATATTAACAGAAAGTGTTCTTTGAATTTTTCAAAATTAAAATATTTGCTTTTGAGGGTTGGAACTGGGTGTGAAGAAGGGTAAATTGGGACTCAGGTTTTTTATTAAGTTAATCTGTGCTATTAGATTATTTAAAACTCTGTGTGCATATGTTTTCTTTAGTCAAATTGTAAAGCAATTTGAAAACAAAAATTTCATGTAAAAGGATATGTACAGAATAGCAAAAGTACTAAAGAATGGAAAGCATAATAAATTTAGAAGTGCTATTTTGCTATTCTTTATCATTTGCTAATTCCCTGTCAAATTCCCCAAAGATCAGTTATTTAACCTCAACTGACCACATTTTGATTCTCAACTTCGAAGAGAACTCTTTGTCTCATCCTGTAAGATAAAAGCCTAATATACTCAGTGTCTGATGGTTCTACCACTCGACCAGGGGGCAGATGCTCCTACTGGTAGGTTAGCTTGCCTCTGGGGTCTGGCCGATCAGGACTGGGCAAGACGGGCTGGGCATGACTAGAACCCTCCCATGGTCTCTCCCTGGCCCTGATTGTGCACCAATGAGGTCTCTCAGCCAGGCCTGCGGGGATCGGCTGAAACTGGCTCTAGAACATCCCTTGAGGGTTCCTGGATTGCAAGAGAGTGCAGGCTACCAGTATAGAAATCCATGCAACAGGTCTCTAGCTTTTCTCCAATTCTTTACCATTTGTTAAATCCCTATCAAATTCCCCAAAATGTCTTTTTGTAAAGATCAGTGATTTAATCGCAACTTCCCACATTTTGATTCTCAACTTCTAAGAGAACTCTTTATATATAAAGAACTCTTTATATCTACACTAGAGGCCTGGTGCACAAAAATTTGTGCACTCAGGGGGTCCCTCAGCCTGGCCTGTTCCCTCTTGCAATCTGGGACTCCTTGGGGGATGTCCACCTGCTGGCTTAGGCACGCTCCCAGGGGATTGGGCCTAAACTGACAGTCAGACATCCCTCTGGCAGCCCAGGATGTCCGCTTGCCAGCAGGGAGCAGGCCTAAGCTGCAGTCGGACTCCTTAGCACTGCTGAGCAGGCAGGAGAAGCTCCCACCACCACCACTGTGCTGACAGCCATGAGCCTGGCTTGTAGCTGAGCAGAGCTTCCATGTGGAAGTGCACTGACCACCAGGGGGCAGCTCCTGAATTCAGTGTCTGCCCCTGGTGGTCAGTATGTGTGATAGTGACCAGTTGTTCTGCTATTAGGGTCAATTTGCATATTAAAGCCTAAGTGACCATTATGACTGGATGACCAAATGACCAGCTAGTAGCTATGACATAAACTAACCTCCAGGGGGCAGGCACTCAACGCAGGAACTGACCCCTGGTGGTCAGTGCACTGGGCCTCTAGTTTTTAAATAAGAAAGTAAATGCTATCTGGAGAAAACTTTTTAAACTTCTTTTTCTCACCAGAGAATGTCTTTTTAGCTCTGCTTTTTCTTCTCATCTGATAAGTATGTACTATTTGTTCCTCTCCAAGATTAGTTCTTATACATGTACCTTTCTTAATTCAATCTCACCCATCCAACCTTCTTCTAAACTTAATCCTCTCTATTTGTTCCTTAGTCTCTGCCTGTGCTGTCTCCCTTCCTGCTCACAAACATGTTCCAATATTCTGTATCAAATTCACATTTTCCAGATGGCCTGTATTTCTAGCTTTTCCCCTGCCATACCCAATCTTGTAATGAGGATTACATTTGTTTTATCAAAAAAGTCCAAGATGTCATATGTATACATGACATCTTGGACTTATTTGAAAACCTTTTAAATTCTGATCTCTATTGATTAAAATAAACTATATCTTTATGCTGGTAATAGCCCTACAAATATCATAAAGTATATTTTTTCTCAGTTTTATTCTCATTTACTCTTCTAATTTATCAGTTTTGATCACTCAATTATGAATTAAATTCTCTTTTTTATACTCTATCACCAATTTTTCCATGAACCTTTTTATTTTTTATATCATAAGTGGAGGCCTGATGCACAAAAATTTGTGTAAGAGTAGGCCTTCCTTCACCCAGCTGCTGGCACTGGCTTCCCTCTGGCACCCAGGACCCAGGCTTCCCTCCTCCAGCCACTGGCAGGCACCCAGGACCTGGGCTGGCTTCCTCCAGGCTGCCAGCAGCCACCTATGATCAGTGTGGCTTCCCTCCAGCCCTGGCTTTGTCAGGAAAGATGTCCAGAAGACATCCGGTCTAATTAGCATATTACCCTTTTATTATTATAGATAATTTTTATTGTTGACAATATTACATATGTCTCCCATTTTCTCCCATTTTGCAGCCCTCCACCCAACCCCCACCTCAATCAGGTTTTCCCCATGCTATTGTCTGTGTCCATGGGTTATACATATATACATATATTTTCTTTGGTTAATCTCTTCCTACCCCCTCTGACCTCCCATCTCCCACTGAGATATGCTATTCTGTTTCATGCATCCACACCTGTGGACCTATTTTATTCCTCAGTTTATTCTGTCCAAGTGACTTTAAATATGGCTTTTGTTGCCATTGTTTGCTCCTCTTTCTCTTTTTAAACATTAAATGATGTCACTCTAAAAGTTTATTTTTGAAAGGTCTTTTCCCTATATTTATGTTCTCATTATTTGAAATTTTATACATGCCACAAGCCCTTATAGTTACAATGCTACATTAGAAACCAAAGATACACTTTAATTCATCTTATCTGTTTAACTCATTACTTTTCACCGTCAACCTATTTTCTACTCCTGACTGTTTATCTCTTGTTACTCTTTTCATTACTAAGCTTAAAACCTCAGGGAGCCAATCTCATCTTTGTCCTCCTCATTGCAAACATGCATCCGAATGACTAGCTCAAGTTCATATCCTCAAAATTAGTTGTGCATTTATCCTCTATTTTATATTCTCACTGCCTCTGTTGTCAGCTTCCACATTTTTTTACTTTATTTTTTACACATATTCATCATTCAATCCTAGTTCTTAAAGCAATCCAGACTGATTTAAGATATGTTTCAATAACTTCAGCCTCACAATTTGACAGGGCTTGAATATAAGTCATGAAGTCCATGATTTATGAGGTTGGCAGCTAGCCTATATTTCGGGCTCAGTTTTGCATTAACATATTTTCCTTTTCTCTAGCAAACAGACACGTCCCAAGAACCCACAAAGCTACAAAATTCAGCACTCTCTTTGTCTCTTGGACCTGGCTCAATCCTCTGGATTTGGTTTCAGTCTTAGTTAACATCTCTCTACTATCTCCCCAGATTGCCAACCAGGAAGAACATTCCCCTATAGGATCTCACACTAAACCACAGCTTAAGTTTGGGGCACTTATCTATTCAACTTCCACAGGTATGTGATCCACTCCTTATCTATCCCCATTCTCCAGCCAAAGTCCTGCTGTAGTTGGACAATGTCTTTGGCAGGACTACCACTCAACAGTCTTCTGATTTTAATAGTAAAAATATGCTTTCCCAATGCTGTTGTTATATTACTCAGTACCAATGAAGCTCCAAGTGGTGCCTGACATGGATGCATTTTAAATACTATTTTGCAACCAGCCTTTATAACTTGCTTATTTCCTTTCCCCCACCTTACCTTAGTGACATGTAACCCAAGGTAGGCTTTAAATACTCTCCCCTCCCATTGCCCCAACTGCTGTAATCCCATAGTCCAAACATAAATACTATTACTCTTCTGATTCAAGTCCTTCACTAACTCTCCAATAGCAATAGATCTTTACTAACATTTATTACTTATAGTTTCTTGTAATTCTAATAGATTTCTAATTTTCTTCTAATTTTCTTGTATTTATAATAGATTGCTTTCCCTAAGAGTGAGGACTACGCATTTAGAGGGATTATTATTTTCTATATTAATTTATTAGTTCATCAATTCAACATACATGGGTGAGCAAAAAAAGACTTACAATTGTGAGTACACAAAATAGAGTTTATTCTTGTATTATCATTTTTTAATTATTATATCATTTATTAGTAACTTACTTTTGCCCATTCTACATATAGATTCATATATCAATTCAATACACCATTATTAACATAAATACACTAAACATATTGTATATTCTCTTTTTTCAAAGTCCTTCAATGGGTCTCAATTTTTCTGCAAAATAAAATACAAACCCTTGTTTTAAAATATTTTAATTTTATTAACATTTTTACATACAACCTATCTACTCTAATAAAAGAGTAAAAATAAGATCGACTGTTTCTCTGGGACACCTAAACCATGCCCACCAGCCAATCAGATCAGCTGTATGCAAATTAATCCAGGCAAGATGGAGGCCAACCACCATGGAACTAGATATTACAGGAGGCTTCCATTGTACCAGGAGTAAACTATCTGCCTAGGTCGACTGGGCCTCTCTCTGCTTAAGGCAACATAGTTGCAATTATAGAAGCCACAGAGCTAAAGCAAACAGGAGGCTCTTGTTGCACCAGCGATGGAGGAAACTCTTTGCCTAGGTAGGCTGGGCCTCTACTAAGGCAACATTGTTTCAATTATAGAAGCCATGGAGCTGAAGCAAACAGGAGGCTTTGTTACCTGCCTACGCCTCAGCTTAAAGCAACAGTGTTTCAATTATATAAGATAAATAAACCCCAGAAACCTGATTCCAGCCAGCTTTGCTGTGACGTTGGGTCAATGGGAGCTGTGGGCAGCCTGAAAGCCTGAAAATAGCCCTCAGCCCCACCCCCAGGCTGCCCAGGTACCCCACTAGGGACCCAAACCCTGAAGGGACTGTGGACAACCTGAAAACAGCCCTCAGCCCATCACCTAGGCTGGCCACACCCCAATGGGGTGAGGGTTCACATTGGGGGGCTTGGCCAGCTTGAAAACAGCCATCAGCCCCTCACCCAGGCTGGCCAGGCACACCAGCAGGTGGACATCCCCCGAGGGGTCCCAGACTGCAAGAGGGCATAGGCCGGGCTGAGGGACCTCCTGAGTGCACAAATTTTTGTGCACCATGGCCCCTAGTATTTTAAATAAACTGCATGTCTCATCTTTCCATAGTAATTCTACACATCTAGCTATGACATTTCTTCCAGAGGATTTGCCTTCCTACCCTCCAATACATCAAAACCTTATCCTGTGTTTTCCATTCAAATCTAATTCCAAAAGGAAACTACCAGATATTTGACTATGGGAGTAAGGGAAATCACTCACTTACTAAAGATTTTATTTCCCTGCTTTCTAATCCCACAGTTTTAATATCTCAGAAAAAATAGTAGAATGATTCATATGAAGTTGGTACTTGTTATGTTTCAAAAGTGGGGAATTATAAAGATATTACTAACTTAATTCTCAGTATATGTCAGATTGTGCTTTTTATGTATAATGAACATGCAATAGAATTTGATTGTGCCTAGTTAACATTCTTCAGAAGAGTCTAAGTTATTATGACAAATATATTGACATTAGTTAAATATTAAACATTATTTAAAATTCATTAAAAACATACATTTAATTATGGTATATTCAGCCTTTTGGTACTCTCTTTTTCAAAAGTGTTAAAATGAAAATATTGATCATAAAGATAATAATCACATATAAATATTTATGGTCACTACAAAAAAGTGAAAGGTCTGTACAGTTGATTGGCTTGATCCTCTAAATAATATAAAGACAAACATCTCATAAAATTATTTCATGTTTCTACTGATAAAGAATAAAATATAATTATCTTACTTTAACTTTCAGTTAATCACCACTAAGGCATGGGTCACAACTTTGAATCACATTCCAGTTATGAACCTGCCTGTATTATGTGTCACATGATTTTCCGAAAATATACATAAACACTTTTAT
Source organism: Murina feae (assembly GCA_004026665.1). NCBI lineage: Eukaryota > Metazoa > Chordata > Mammalia > Chiroptera > Vespertilionidae > Murina > Murina feae. The sequence goes on along the minus strand of PVJC01008965.1, from coordinate 31,645 downwards.
TTTAAAAAGTGATAGAAGTTTGATAGGAGTGGTTTCAAGATACAAGGCAAGAAACTATGATATATATGAAGCTCATTAATAAAATGAATACATGGCCCTGGCGGGTTTGGCTCAGTGGATAGAGCATCAGCCTGTGGACTGAAGGGTCCCAGGTTCAATTCTGGTCAAGGGCATGTACCTTGGTTGCATGCACATCCCCAGAAGGGGGTGTGTGGGAGGCAGCTGATCGATGTTTCTCTCTCATCGATGTTTCTAACTCTCTATCCCTCTCCCTTCCTCTCTGTAAAAAGTCAATAAAATATAGTAAATAAATAAATAAATAAAATGAATACATGGAAATATATAGGAAAGAGAAGGTGTTTTTAAAATTATTTTTCATTCAACAAATGTAAGTGGAATACAAAGATAGAATAGTTAACAGAAGATTATGGCTTTCATAGCATTAATTATTTTTTTTAGTTGGGTAAAGCAAATAATAAGCTTTTAAATAAATAAACATGATGAGGGCAGGAGTAGGGGGATGAGGGGATATTGGGGGATAAGGACACATTTTTAATATCTTAATCAATAAATGGAAAAACTAAACATGGTGCTATTATATAGAATAACTAATATAAAGAAAATAGAGTAGCCTAATATAAAAGTGAAAGGGCCAAGAAGGGAGTTACTTCTGAGTGATCAAAGACAACCCATTCAATGTCAAATCGGATCTGAGCATAAAATGCCAAGAATGTGTCAATTAACAAAACATTATAGACAATAGCAAGTGCAAAGGCCCACAGGTGGGACTGAGACTTAGTTTTTAGAGGGCACAGAAAGAAGGCCAGTGCAATTTAATAAAAACAAATGAAGAAAGAATGGCACTCAATTAATTCAGAAAGTGATGAGTTTATGTAGAATCATGCGGCCATGTTAAGGTGTTTCAATTTTGTTCTAATATTTTATGAAGACATTATCTTCCTAAAGCTAAGAATAATGTCCAACTGGCCTTTGGCTGTCAAGGTCTCTTTCTGCATAATGTAAAGCAAATATATTTCAAAAAATACAGACACCCTTTTCTTACGCATTATGTATGTAACATATACCAGTATATTATGTGTGTGTGTGTGTGTGTGTGTATATATATATAATTTTATTGTATGGAATTTTTGCCATTTTAGAGTCAAACACTGTCTAAAGTTTTAATTATACCTACATCTTACAATATTTTCTTTAGAAAAGAGGTGGAAATATTTTCATACAAGGCTAATGTTGTTGAATAAACCATTATGTCTGCTAAATTAACTGTGTCATACTCATAACTGCTTAGGTAAATCATTTTCAGGAACCAAATGGAATGTGTCAGTTTGAGGTGCAGAGAATTCTGTTTTCCTCTGAGATGTGGCCTGTAGTACCATTGGTGGAAAGAAAGAATAGAATTGCATCTGCTCATGCCAATCAGTATAAATATAATTTAGCTTGTTGATCTGGACTTATTTTCCTCAATTGCTGAACTTCGGAAAACACTAAGGGGCTAGATTTACAATGTATAAAATGTTTGGTGCACTATTACTTTTCATAATATGAGTGAATAGATTAAAGCAGCCAATTTTTATGTCACCCATTGCTTAGCATCTCTCTCTAAGCTATGACACACATGGTCAAGCTTGAAGATTTCACTCACACAGCAAAGAGATTGACCATGTTACTTGTACCAAAAATATACTTTTTTTAAATTTTATAAAATTGGATATATCTGCAAAAATGACAGTTTTAGTTTTTGTTATACCACTCTGGCATATAAGGATTTCTTAAGGAACAAAGAAAGAAAACATGTATAAATAGTTTTCAATTTTAGTTCATTATACATTTGATGACGTCCTAATATGTACTCTTTGTTTGTAGTCACATGCAACACCATACATATTTCATTACCTCACTTCGGCCAAATTCAGCAAGTTTGATTAATTACCTAGGATAGAAGCTTCAGATTGCCAATATTTTGGAATTTTTCTTTTTTTTTATTTTTTAGTATAAAATAATGTTTAAAATGTTAACAAACTGTATTATGCAGTTTTTAATGCAGATATACTAAGTCACAAGTTATATGGGCATTAAATGACTTGGGCAGTTACTTTACTTCATTGTTTAAAGATACTTATCTAAGAAGAGGGGAGCCTATGATAACAAAAGAGAACAATCAGACTTAAAATACCTCAGTGGCCTGAAAAAAACCAAAGTTCATTGCTCTCTCCCACTAGACAACTGTGACAGGTTGGTGAGGTATCTCGCCTTGCGTCGTCCACGTTCAAGGGCCCTGGCTTCATCTCCCGTCTATGATTCCATGATTGCCCTGGAAGAAGAAAGAGATCACGGAACTTACAACCTGGTTTTTGAAGGTCTACCCAGAAGTGACTAATGCCATTTCTGCTTATGAGTTGGTCAAGCAAGTCACGTGGCCACACCTAAGTTCAAGGTGGTGGGGACTTGCAATAGCATCCTCTTCCCAAAGGGAAAAACAGAAATACTAGGTGAGCAAGCAGATGACCTCTGCCATTTCTGCTTCCTCCCTCTTGAATCCCAGGAATATATACGAAATCCTATTGTCCAAAAACTTATTTATAATCTCTTTAAACGTACATTTATATCACCATCAATCCTCTCACAACGTTGTGCATCCCTGTTAAACATTTACATGTCTTCATGATCTTTCGCATACTGTTTTTTTATGCCTGAAAATTTCTTCTTTTCCTCTTCTCCTTCCTGGTCTCAGAATTATTCTTTCAAACATAAGTCAGGTTATGCTCAACTGGTGTGGTCAGTGGTTGAGTGGCTACCTATCCACCCAGAGGTCGATTACAGTCAGGGCACATGGCACATGCAGGGGTTGCGGGCTCAATTCCCAGAAGGGGATATGAAGGAGGTAGCTAATCAATATTTCTCTTCCACGATTCTATCTTTTTCTCCCTCTCCCATCCTCTCTTTCTAAAAATCAATAAAAGCACTGAAAACAAATAAACAAAACAAAACAAAAACACAAGTCAGGTTTCGACTTTTCTGATAATCCTCTCAAGTCTCCCAGATCAATGCAGTTGCTTTATTCAGAGGATTCACAGTCCGTGTAAAAATATTTAATTATTTTAAGTTTTTCATCTAAAATTTAAGTTCTACGACATAAATTCAATTGTTAATATTTAATATAGAGCAAAAACTTGATGATGAAATAGATATCCTAAATTGTAAGATGTTGTTACTTGACACATGCGTCATCTTTCCATTCCCTATGAATAAATTACACACAGATAGCTTCACTTGCCCATGAAATCTAACTATGGGTCAGGAGTTGGCAAAATTCTACCCATAAGCCAAATCCAACATGCTTCCTGTTAAACACAAAGTTTTATTAGAATACAGACATATTTGTTTATGTATTATGCATTATGTATAGATGATTTTGTACTACAACATATTTATTGTCTGAGTGCAATGGACTGAATATTGTGTCCATCAAAATTCTTCTACTGAAATCCTAACATCCAACATGATGCTATAAAGAAGTGGGATCTTTAGGAGGTGATTAGGTCCTGAGGCTAGAACCCTCATGAATGGTATTAGTGCCCTTATAAAAAGGACCACAGGTTTGGCTCACTGGATAGAGCGTCAGCCTGTGGACTCAAGGGTCCCAGGTTCGATTCTGGTAAGGGCATGTATCTTGGTTGCGGGCACATCCCCAGTGGGGAATGTGCAGGAGGCGGCTGATCGATGTTTGTCTCTCATCGATGTTTCTATCTCTCTATCCCTCTCCCTTCCTCTCTGTTAAAAATCAATAAAATACATTAAAAAAAAAAAAAAGGACCCCAGAATGTTTTTCTCTCTTTTCAGCAATCTGTAACCCAGGACAGGTTCCTCATGAAAACCCTACCATGCTGGTACCCTGATCTCAAACTTTCAGATTCCAGAACTCTAAGAAATAAATTACTGTTGTTTACAAACCCTCTGGTCTGTGGTATTCTATTATAACAACCTGAACTAACCTTTAGGGACTCTGAGCCTTTACATGAAGTTTGTGGAACCCCAAATCTAAATAAATAAAAATGTGACCTTCACAGTACATGAAAGGGAGGAAGAAATTAAATATTTGTTAAGCAACTTTTTCTGTCAGGCATTATGCTATATTTTTTATCTTTGTTATCTCTTTTAACTCTCAAAATAGACATATATTGTTACATTAGCTCCTTTTTTTTTCTATGTAAACCAATTATGCTTTTATTAGGGTAAATTCCTCCAAATTTTTTACCTAGATTTGAGATTAAAATTTATAATTGACAAGATTTCTTGTTTTTCTACTTTATTACTTTATTTATAGTGTTCTTACATGAATGTCTGCTTATAATCTATAATAATAATCTATAATAATAAAAGCATAATATGCCAGTTAAACTGGACGACTTTCTGGGTGAAGCCGTGGTGGCAGGGTCTGAACCCTTCATACGAATTTTATGCATCAGGCCTCTAGTAATTATATAATAGAATCAATGATATTTTGAAGTGTAGATGAAGGAGAAGCAATATTCTGAATATCATGAGCAATACAGAAGAATAACTCATCCTAGTTGGTTTGGCCCAGTGGATAGAGCATTGACCAGCGGACCAAAGGGTCCCAGGTTCGATTCCCATCAAGGGCATGTACCTTGGTTACAGGATCCTTCCCAGCCTGGGTCATAGCTGGGGTGCAGGCAGGAAGCAACCAATTGATGTGTTTATTTCACATCGATGTTTCTTTCTGTCTTTTCTTCTCACTTCCACTTTCCTTAAAAAGACAATGGAAAGGCTAACAAAAACAAAAAGAAACAAATAAAAGAATAACTGAATTGTCCAATTCAAAAAAATCATCCACACATTTGAATTCCCCATTCATTATTATCACCATCAATATCCTTAATGCTCAACATTACATCTATTAAGTACCTTGAACCTAAACTTATCATTTATTTTACTTGCCACAACCAAACACTTTTGGTCAGACCAATTTTACATATTTCCTGAGCTATTACAACCGCCTCTTAATTTTCCTTCCTCAAAACTCTTTACTCTCCAATTCTAAGATTAACCTTATCACTCTGTTTCTGATCTTAAATGATAATTTAATCTTCCGATTAAAAACTAATAAAAAACAATCATGCCAACCTAATTAATTTACACATTTATAATTTAACCTACTGTGACATTTTATACAGTACTCTAAACTAATGGGACTGTAAGTTACAGTAAAAAATGATGAATGGTGCTCACGTATATGGTAGCGCATATACTAAAACTGGAACCATACAGAGAAGATTGGCATTGCCCCTGCACAAAGATGTCATTCAAACACTTTAAGCACTTTCTCTATATATTTTTTAAAAAGAATGTTCAGCAAGATCATGTGTCGTCCATTGTTTTATTCACCTGGATTTTATTTTGCCTCAAGTTCATGTCTCATGCCCCTTACCTTGACTTAAAGTTTATAATAAAGCTAGCATTTTCTCTTAAATGCTTCTCTGATGCAAATGATACAGTTGGGAATGTATGTAGTGCTATTTATATCTCAAATGAAAATGATCACATCTTATTAATAAGGTGATTTGTATAATTATCATTTTCTTTTATGTATTAGTTTGGTCTAGTGTACCAACCATGGATTTATAGGTCCAATAGACCATGGTGCAAATTCCAGATCATTCACTTACTACCTGTCCCCATAAGAACTTGGGCAAATCATCTCATTTTAAGTGGTCAGTTTCTTCATTTGTAGCAACTGGAATTATAAAACTTTGCCAGATTACAGATAGAAAGTGATAAACAATCATTATAATTACAAAGACATTAAATGTGTGTAAGTTAAATAACTTTTAGTAATTTCTTTATTATAGCAATGCAAACATAATGCTTTTTAATATTCTGCCTTCAATAAACACTTCAAATTGAATAGCATTTGTCATTATTCCTTCATGGTTCCAATCATAATAAATACTGGTTCTGAAGCTTGTTCTTTGGAGTAGTTGTGGGAAACCTCATCTATCTATCATCTATCTATCATCTATCTATCTGTCTATCTATCTATCTATCTATCTATCTATCTATCTATCTATCTACCTACCTACCTACCTATCTATCAATTATCTATCTATCTACCTACCTACCTACCTACCTCTCACCTATCTATGATCTATCTACCTATCTCTCTACTCATCTGTCTATTTTAATTTAGGATAAAGCAAAGTGACTTGACATGTAAAATGGCTCTCTCTCTGAAATAGCAGTAATGTGAATGTGAATGATAAACAACAAATTTAATGTGTTGCTTCTTGCCCTAAAGCTCTAACAATGAGAATGTTATTAAAAGATGGCTATAAAAGAGAACATAGATAAGAGTCCATTATTTCCCAACTGTTTGTTTTTTCCTAGTGTCATTTTGTTCAGAAATTAATTTTACCAACTCAACGCATGTGAGCAAGTATAAATTTACTAGTATATTGAAATGAGAGAACAAAGGAACAGCATTAACAGAAATACAGCATGAGCATGAGGCTAGTTTAGTTCAATTTTTGAGTTCAGGCTAATCATTTTGGTTATTAGCCAGTGTAGCTTAAATGGTCATCAAGCTTACAAACAAAATATGACCATGAGGTCTTGATCCTTTGTTATGTTAATAACATTAAGGTTCCTTAGAGAATTGGCTGACAAAGTTTTAGTAACTAAAAAGATATTTCAGCTTTGATAAGAGGATTCAAAGGGCAAAAAAAGAAATATGAGCAGTTCAGTTTATCCCAGAAATTACTAACCAGAAATGAAATTCACACAGGACTACATATTGATCTGGTGACAGAAAAAAAGTGGTTTTGTTTAGAACATTGCTGATGAAAGTTTTAACACAGAAAGTTATAACACAGAAATAATAAAATTCAAATACCTGTGTAACGGGTAGGATATTTTAATTGATTAGACGTTTTAAAATAAAAAAATCAAATTATACGTGTTAAAAGGTAAATCATTTATCAAATGTTCTATTCATAAGATATCATTTTAAGTTTGTTTATCCTTATGTATAGATTTCAAAAGTTAAACACGAAATTTTTAACTTCTCTTTTAACCATACTACTTGTATGGGATTGCTTTTCAAAATTTCAATGCATTGATTTTGTACTTAATCTTTTTTTTTTCTTAATTTTTATCCTTTGTTAGATGTTAAGTCTACAATTTGCAAAATCAATACAAACACAGATTTCCTCAAGAAAGAAACGCCCTCCAGAGCTTTACCTGCGAGTGTCTCTGGCAAGATTTCTGTGACCTTGAACTATTTGTAAAGGACCAGTGACTTTTCAGAGTGTCACATCAAAATTGGTTTTCAGTCTCCAAGGAAGGTTCAGCGTGTAATGTCAGGAACAGCTGGGGTAAAGGCAACAATTATATGTCAGCTCCGTTTTCTTCTCAAAAAGAACATTTTTCCAGGCTGACACATGACTGGGGAGGAAAAGGACATATACAAAACTTTGTTTTCATTTTCGATTATTTTTGGAGGTATTGAGCCTGTGACAAGCCAGTAATAGTAAACAAAAATGACAAGACTTGACACTGATGGCCATAAGACGTAGAAGCTACTGTGGTTAGTACACATTTGGGTTGGCCTCTTTCAATCTTATGAGTTTGAAGAAGAGGAAGGAAAGAAATCCAGAAAGCCATGCCCATTTAATAAGATTTTTCTAACTATAAAAATATACACTCCCTCATGCCTTTGAAACTCGCATCATTTAAGCAATACAGAAATAATTGCTCAGCATGAAATCATTGCAAAATAGTTTAAGATCGACTTAACCAAGCATCCTTCCCTTTCTGAGGCCTAAAGCTTTGCCATTGTTCACACATTATAGGATCTTACTTGTGTTGTTTGAGAACTAGCTGTAAGAAATTCACTCTAAAAGAAAAATGTTGCAATTCACCTACAACTAATTAATGTTTAATCTACACTTTATAAAATGTAAAAAAAATAAAGAAAAGAAAATGCTTTCATTTATTGGAAACAGTTGTGTGGGCTTGCTGGCAGAGGGAATGGCTATGTTATGTTATGAAATAATCAGAGGAAAAACCCTCTAATGCACTTTTCATAACATTTAAAGGAGGTATTCTAACATCACAGAAACCTTAGGGAAAGGTTGCAGACAAAAAGCAACATAATTAAATTTCACTGAAAGGCCTGCCAGAAAGGGATTAAATCAATGGTCCTGTTATTCTTGGTAGACTTCACAGTGGGGACTCAACCAACAGGGTAAACACCAATCATGAGACGTTGTCTTGGTTGAGGTTTTGCTTGATCAGGATTTTCAACTATACATTTTCACAATATATTATGGATTTAAATGTAACAGTAAAATGCTCTTGTTTTACCGGTGAAAATCCAATGACATTTTAACTGAATGGCATTTATTGGAATGTTTGTTGTTTTACACATTGAATAAAATAAGCAGCTAGAAAAACTAAAATATTTAAATTCTAGTCATCCTAGATTTGTGATTTATTTCAAGTTGTCATTTATACTGGGGCATATCTAGGTTTGTTTGTGTGGTTTTAACCTTTTCCATCTTAGCTCTTCACCCCAAGCAATTATTCAGTTTTTGAAAATAACTTAGGGAGGAATAGGGTGAGCATTTAACCCAAGGAGATGCCCAGTAGGAGACCTGCATAAAGTATGGGCAAATACAAATGTTTAGCAAGGTCAGTCATTTGTAGACCAACATTAAGACCCATAGCTACAGAACTTTCCTTTTCTTCCATAGGATGGAAAACAAAACAATAAAAAGCCAGGTGGACCGGGAGTATATTTTGCTAAATTAAATAAGGCCCTTGTAGAAGCACAAGTATTGCATGATTCCACTCACATGATGTTTCCTAATGGTCAGCCTCATAGAAGCAGAGTAGAATGATTGTTGCTAGGGTTTGGGGGAGGGGTGCAACAGGGGGTGTTTGCAATGAGTATAGAGTTTTAGTTATAGAAGGTGAATGAATTCCAGAGATCACTATACAACATTGTGCCTATAGCTAACAATACTGTATTGTTCACTTAAAATTTTGTTATGAAGGTGGATCCCATGCTAAATATTCTTAGCAAAAATTTAAAATGTGGGGGGAAAGAACCAAGTTGTCCCTGACAATTCTGAATGAAAGAACCAGAACCCTTGTTTGAATGAGCCATGAGCAAATGGACATAAAGTTCTTAAATATTGCAGCAGTTTGAGTGGGTGGAAGAAAAAAGATTAATAAGGACACAGTCATGAAAAAAGTGCTTTTGCTTAGTAGGATAGAGCTTTCAAAGAGAAAACTAGTTTGGCAGTTTTTCTTTGCTTATCCAAAGCCACAGAACTCTAAAAGTTCTGCCACTTCAGCTGCAGACAGGAATTCGTGGAAACTTTGAGCCAGACATTTTTTTGGAGGGCATTTAGAAAACATCCCCAGCACTGGTCACATTTAAAAATACTCAAGCAAACGAAAGAAAAGATAAGTGAATGTCTTTACACATTGCAAACACTGTGATGAACTATGTGTGCTCAAATTTAACTTGGGAGTATTTTAGCTATTGAGCCTGTGAAATCTAATCTAATAAAAGAGCAATATGCAAATTAACCATCAGTTCGTTACAGCCACAAGCAAAGCCCACAAGCCACGTCCACCAACCAATCAGGCTCAAATATGCAAATTAACTCAACTAAGATGGCACAGCCACAGAGCTGGAGTTTCCCCGGGGCAATGGAGGAAGCAAGGGCCCTGTGGGCCCTGAGCTCTACTCAAGGCTACAAAGTTTCAATTATAGAAGATAAACAAACCCCAGATACCTGCTGGGCTGGGACCTTGGGTTGCTAGAGGCAACACATCCTTCGAGCGGGATTCCAAGGCAACAAAGTTTCAATTATAGAAGTTAAATATATCCCAGATACCTGCCTCCAGCCAGGTATCCCAGTAGGGACCTGAACCCTGAAGGGGCTTTGGGTAGCCTGAAAACATCCTTCAAACCCTCCCCCAGGCTATCCAGAGATGCCAGCAAGTGGACATTCCCCGAGGGGTCCCAGACTATGAGAGGGCACAGGCTGGGCTGAGGAAACCCCCCACCCCCGAGTGCACAGATTTTTGTGCACCAGGCCTCTAGTCTTATAATAATGTATGTGAGATGGAGAAAATATCTGGACATTACAGGAGGAGATTAAATCAATGAGGGATATAGAAGCAGATCAGAGTAGCCCAAAATAAGAAGGTCAAAATAGGAGAGGACTGGCCTGGGCCTAAATTCCTTATCACACTTGACTAGAGACATTACAATATTCTAGTGTTTTGGGATTGATAGTTAATATTAGGCACATAAAGTTGCAGTAAATTGTTAAAATGTAAATTGTTAAAAATAATGTATGTGTACTTATGTATTTCTACACCAATAATAGAGGAATATGCAAATTGGTTGGTACACCCTTACACAATGACCAAACATCAGGATGTATGAGGCAAACAGGCCAGAAGGGGGAACAGTGAGGGGCAGCCAAACGACTGAACAACAGGCTGTGTGGGGTGAGCAGGCCAGTAGGGGGGCAGTGAGGGGCGACCAGGCCAGCAGGGTCACCTGTTGGGGGCAACCAGGCAGGCAGGGGGTGAAGTTGGGGGTGACCAGGCTGGCATGGGGGCAGTGAGGGGTGACTAGGCCATCAGGGAGAGCAGTGAGGGCAATCAGGTTGGCAGGCAGAGGCTGTTAGGGGTGATCAGGAGGTGAGAAGATAGGAGCCAGCGATCCCGGATTGTGAGAGGGATCCCAGATTGAAGAGGGAGCAAGCTAGATTGAAGGGACCCCTCACCCATGCACAAATTTCCTGCACTGGGCCTCTAGTCTATATATATACTAGTAAAAGCCTGAGTGTCCTTAATGACTGGTCTACCAGTTTATATGACACACACTGACCACCAGGGGGCAGAAGCTCAATGCAGGAACTTCCCCCTAATGGTCAGTGTGCTCTCACAGCCAACCTTCATGGTCCCTACCCCCAGCTGGCTGCAGTTGTCCCTGATCACCAGGCCAAGTGACCCCACTCAGCATGAATTCATGCACTGGGACTCTAGTGTATATATATATGGGGCCCGGTGCACAAAAATTTGTGCACTTGGGGTGTCCCTCAGCCCGGCCTGTGCTCTCTCGCACTCTGGAATCCCTCAGAGGATGTCCACCTGCTGGCATTCCTGGCCAGCCTGGGTGAGGGGCTGATGGCTGTTTGCAGGATGGCCAAGCCTTCCAGTATGGACCCTCATCCCATTGGGGTGTGGTCAGCCTGGGTGAGGGGTAGAGGGCCATTTTCAGGCTGCCCACAGTCCCTTAAGGTTTTAGGTCCCTACTGGGGTTCCTGGGAAGCCTGGGTGAGGAGCTGAGGGGCGTTTTCAGGCTGCCCACAGCTCCCATTGACCCAACGTCCCAGCAGGTTGGAAGCAGGTTTCCTGAGTTTATTTATCTTCTATAATTGAAACTGGTTCTTTAAGCTGAGGCCTAGGCAGGTAACGAAGCCTCCTGTTGGCTTCAGCTCTGTGGCTTCTATAACTGAAAGAATGTTGCCGTGAACAGAGAGAGGCCCAGCCGGCCTAGGCAGGCAGTTTCCTCTATCACTGGTGCAACAGAAGCCTCCTGTTTGCTTCAGTTCTATGGCTTCTACAATCGCAACTATGTTGCTTGAGCAGAAAGAGGCCCAACCGACCCAGGCAGACAGTTTACTCCTGGTGCAACAGAAGCCTGCTCTTTACTCTAGCTCTGTGACTACTGGCCTCCATCTTGGATGGGTTAATTTGCATACAGCCACTCTGATTGGCTGGTGGGCGTTGCTTAGGCATCCAGTACAAACGGTCAATTTCAATATACTTTTTTATTAGATATGTGTATATATATGTATATATGTATGTTTATGCTAATAAAAGAGTAATATGCAAATTAACCATCACTCCAAGATATCTAAGCCACACCCACCAGACAAGCTGTGCCCCCAGCCAATCAGAGCAACTGTATGCAAATTAACCCAGCCAAGATGGAAGCCAGCATCCACGAAGCTAGAGTAAAGAGCAGGCTTCCATTGCAACTGCCTGCCTAGGCCATCTGGGCCTCTGCTCATGGCAACAATGTTTCAATTATAGAAGTCACTGAGCTGAAGCAAAGAAGGAGGCTGCATTACCTGCCTAGGCCTCCACTCAAGGTAACAAAGTTTCAATTATAGAAGATAAATAAACCCAAGAAACCTGATTCTAGCCAGCCTCACTGGGACCTTGGGTCAATGGGAGTTGTGGGCAGCCTGAAAACAGCCCTCAACCCCTCATCCAGGCTGGCCAGGTACCCCAGTAGAGACCTGAACCCTGAAGGGACTGTCGGCAGCCTGAAAACGGCCCTCAGCTCCTCACCCAGGCTGGCCACACCTCCATGGGGTAAGGGTCCCCACTGGGGGGCTTGGCCAGTCTGGAAACAGCCATCAGCCCCTCACCCAGGCTGGCTAGGCACACCAGCAGGTGGATATCCCCCTCGAGGTCCCAGACTGTGAGAAGACACATGCCAGGCTGAGGGAACCACCTGTGTGCACAAATTTCTGTGCACCGGGCCCCTAGTATATGTATACATATATACATATAAATGTATATTTATATGTATGTGCAGAAATGTATATGTATGTGTATGTAAAGTATGTGTATAGATGTATATATATGCATATATGTATATATATGTACCTATAAATATGTATATACTAAGGGCCTGGTACACAAAACTTTGTGCACTCGAGGGGGTGTTCCCTCAGCCTGGCCTGTGCTCTGTTGCAGTCTGGGACCCCTTGGGGGATGTCCACCTGCTGGCGTGCCTGGCCAGCCTGGTGAGGGGCTAATGGCTGTTTGTAAGCTGGCCAAGCCCCACCAGTGGGGACCCCCACCCCATGGGGGTGTGGCCAGCATGAGTGAGGGCCTGTTTTCAGGCTGCCAACAGCTCCCATTGACCCAATGTCTCAGCAAGGCTGGCTGGAATCAGGTTTCTGGGGTTTACTTATCTTCTATAATTGAAACTTTGTTACCTTCAGCAGAGGCCTAGACAGGCAAGGGAAGCCTGCTGTTTGCTTCAGCTCCATGGCTTTTATAATTGAAACATTGTTGCTTGAGCAGAGGCCCAGTGGCCTAGTCAGGCAGTTGCAACGGAAGCCTCCTGTTTACTCTAGTTCCAGGGCTGCTGGCCTCCATCTTAGCTGGGTTAAGTTGCATACAGCTGCTCTGATTGGCTGGAAGGCATGGCTTGGCCGATGGGCGTGTCTTGGGTGTCTTGGAGTGATGGTCAATTTGCATATTACTCTTTTATTATTTTATATATATTTATATATGTATAAATGTATATGTGTTTATATATGTATATATATGTATATAAGTACATATATTTATATATTTTTCTACATTTCACATACAAATGTATCCTTAAATATTTTAATATTTTCTATAAATTATTTTATTACTTTAAAAATAATTAAAGAACTTGTTAAAAAATGCATAACTCAGGTAAATCTAACTCCTTAGTAGCTGCCCAGAGTGACTGACATAGACATTGAAGTCTGGTTTTCCAACTTTCTATAGACACTGGTCTTTGTGTTCCTGCATGAAATTCAGAGCCCACCCAACTCCTTTGCTCTGTGTAGGTGCCACTAACAATCTCCAAGAAACAATTCACTTTACAACTAAATTAAATAAAATATAAAATGGAACAAAACAATAACCAAAAAAAAACCCCTAGGAAATTTAGAAAATAACATGAGCTCTGCTCTTTTTTCTCTTTTTTCTTCCTTTTTTGGAATACAAAACAAAAGGTATTGATGTGCACTATACAAAAAAGAAAGAGGAAGATGCGTTTAGATGCGTTATTAGAGCCACTTACTTCATATGCCAAGCAGTGGCACCACAGGTCATTTGAGATATGACAGAGAAGAGGGTTGAAATAATTTAAGTGTCATGAGAAAATAAAATCCCAGGCATATTTGTAAAATTAACATTGCCACATAAATGAAGATCTGGCTTTATATCTCAACTAGAAGCCCAGTGCACAATATATTGTGCACTTGGGGGTCCTTTAGCCTGGCCTGTACCCACCCAAACTGTGGCCTGCCACCCACCCACAGCACCCCACCCACCCACACACAGCACCCGCCACCCACACATCGGCCCCACTCACTCAAACACACCTCGGCCTGTCACCTGCCCCTCACATCCTACTCACCCTGATGCCTGCACTGCACCCGCCTGTGGGGCTGCCGGCCTCCATCTTGGCTGCGTTAATTTGCATACAGCCACTGTGATTGGCTGGTGGGCGTGGCTTAGGCATCCCTTAGAAACGGTCAGTTTCAATATTGTGCTTTTATTAGATTAGATGCTTGCCTGCTCAGGTTTACAAATATATGCTAGCATTTAAGTTTCACATTTTTGTGGAACTTAATAATAATCCTATATAATAAAGAGCTAATATGCAAATTAGACCAAACAGCAGAATAACTGTCAGGACAACCTTCTGGATGACCATCCGGACGACCTTCTGAACAAAGCTGGGGATGTGAGTGCTAGCCGAGGCTGTGAGGAGCTGCGAGGGACTGTGAGGGCTGAGTACGAATTTCATACAATGGGTCTCTAGTTATTTAAATATTCAGCTAAACTGTTTTATGCACTTGATGTGTGCCAGTTATTATCCTAAACGTTTTACATGTGTTGTCTCTTTTATTTTTACAATGACCCTATGAATCAGGAAGTATTATTTCTTCATTTTGAAGATGAAGAAACTCAAGCTTCAAGAGGTTAATTAAATTCTCACAAATGTACTAGTGGTGGTGCCAGGACTAATCAAAAGTCTGTCTTTCTCCAGGGTCTGGGCTGTGAAAATGCTCTAATTTTCACTTCCCCTTTTTGTCCAATGTTACACAATTTAAATAAGAAACATGAAGCAACTTTTGCAATTGTTGGGTTTGACACTGCTATACCCTCTATGATAATGAACAATATTAAAAATATTCCTGTAGGTTTTCTTTTTAAATTTTGGTCAAAACAAAACCACCTTAATTCAAAGTTTGATTCAACAGTAGTGAATTGCTTTATAAGTAGGTGCATTAAACAACTTTGAAGTAATTGCAGCCATATATTTATAAATATTTCTTGTCAAGTGTTTGAGATTCCTTTGGAGTCAGATATTTTCAGATTTAGACTCTGTCAAAATCAGATCCTCCTGATTTTTACTGAATATTTATGATGAACAGGTGTTATTGTGGAAGTGGAGTTCTTGGGGTGCTGAAAGGGAAATAACTTCCTGAGGCCTTCACAGAAGGAAAGGGGTTTTGTGGAAAGCTTTATTGATGATGTAAAACTAAGGGGTTCCCCTAAAATGTCTCATCTCTGTTCATCCCACCAGGGAAGAAGTTGAATCTTGTCTGAAGCAAGGCCACAATTAAGGCCTCTGCCCAGAATTCCTATCTAAACTAATAAAAGCGAAATAGTAAAATTAACCATTTCTTCGGGATGGGGTAAGCCACGCCCACCAGCCAATCAGAGCGAAGGTATGCAAAATAGTCCAGTCAAGATGGCGGGGCGGGAGCCGGGAAGAAGCCAGACTGCAGCCTAGCCGGGCAGACTGGAGGCCTCTGCCGCAAATAGAGGCAGCAGCCGAGGGAGGGAGCAGCCAGCCAGCCCGGGGGCTGCGATGGGCCTGGGTGGGTCCCGGGACACATACGCTCGAAGGCTTCCTCGGAGCGACCTACTCAGGCCCATCACAGAGGAAGCGGGACCAGCCGGCAGACCCAGGGACTGTAATCGGCCTGGGTGGGTCCCTAGGCACACATGCAGGGAGGCTGCTAAGCCTCCCAGCGACCCACTCAGGCCCATCGCAGGGGAAGCGGGACTAGCCGGCAGGCCCAGGGGCTGCGATGGGCCTGGGTGAGTCCCGGGGCACACAAGCGCGGAGGCTGCTAAGCCTCCTTCAAACCCACCCAGGCCCATCACAGCCACTGTGGGGGTGGGACCAGCCGGCCGCCCCAGGTGGGTCCAGCAGCACACACGCAGGGAGGCTGCTAAGCCTCTGTGCATGTGTTTCCCACGACCCACCCAGGCCCATCGGAGCCGCAGCAGTGGTGGGCTGGCTGGGCAGCTGGAGGATTTAATGAGGGAAGCTTTAGTGAGGGAAGGAGAGCTGCTCCCTTACTCTCACACAAACGCCTCCTGGGCCCACTCTCTCGCTGGCTCTATTTTCTCTTACACAGGGCCAGGGGTCTCCTGTGAGAGGCCCTATCTCCCTTCAGAGCCGGGGTGAACCCCCAGGGGAGCAAGGAGATGGAGAGATGGGCAGGGGGCAGGCGGAGCAGCAGCCAGGGAGAGTTTGGGGGAAGTAACCAGGTGGGGGAGAGGTGGAACAGGATGGAGGGAAGAATTTTATAAAAGAGTAAGTGGACAGCAGAGTTAAAAAAAAGAGGATGTATGAGGGAACTGTAGGGCCTATAATGAAAACCAAGTATAGTTGTATACTGGGGACAGATTTTAAAAGTAGAAGTCAGAAAAGAAAAAAAAGATAAATGATAGTGGATAATTAGGCAGGTAGATAGATAGGTATTAAAACAGTAGAAGTAAGTAGAGAAGAATGTATGGCAAAGGTAGGATGAGAGAAAAAGAGGGAGGGAAGAAAAGTTATTAAGGGGGAGCTGGTAGAGCTTAAAAGGAGAATGGGAGGAAGGAAGGAATGGGGGAGGGAGCAAAGCAAGTCAGAGGGAGGAAGTGAAGAAAAAAATTAAGGTGGGAAGGAAGGAAAAGGGGAGGGTGGGCAGGGGTAAAGATAAAGGAAAGAAGCAATGTGGGAAGGGAAGGAAGGTAGTAGAAAAATAGAAAGAATGATGATGGAACAGAAGTAGGAAATAAGGAGGAAAAAAAAGTTTATAAATGATGAGTCAGTAGGAAAAGTGTTACATAAAGGAGAAAAATTGTGTGAGAGGAAAAAGCCAATAAGGAAGTCAAATACAATTGTGGGTGAAGGAGATAAGATTAAAAAAGAAAGTTAATAGGGGTGACCAGGTCGGTAGGGGAGGGCAGTTAGGGGGATCAGGCAGGGAGGCAGGCAGGCAGAGTGGTTAGGGCAGGCAGACAGGTTAGCGGTTAAGAACCAGAGGTCCTGGATTGTGAGAGTCTCCAAGAACTCCATATTGGAGAGGGTGCAGGTCGGGCTGAAGGACCCCCCCCCCCCCCCCGTGCACGAATTTCGTGCACCAGGCCCCTAGTTTCATAATAAAGTACAATCAGGTCCAGGATCTGGCTAGCTTAGCTTGTGTTCCCACCTTCAGTCTATTATGAGTGGGGTCTGCATGGCCACATGACTATGGGAGAGAGATGAGGCAAATACAGAGACAGGTGTGAGCTATGGTGAAAGAGTGCAAGGGTGAGCAAGTGAGCAAGCAAGACCTTCTTTATTCATATGAGATTATGTATTCTCAGACTTGGGAAGAACAAGAAGCTTATTCAAAATAACTAGTCAGCTCCCCAAAATTTCACAATGGGGTCCAGCCCTTAGCCAATCCATTGTTTCCCAGGCTGGACATACAGGAAAACACCTTCCATATGTCAACCAGACCTCACTATGTATTCACCCAACTCCCACTTTGTTTGATTTCTTCTTCCGGGGACCTTTAGGAAATAGGCCAATATTCCCTGGGGAGTTTGAAACTGTAGCTTCTTGGTGAAGTTGCACAGACACCCATGCTTCTAATATCTGGCCTCCCCATTGCTCTCTTTCTATTATTAATATTAAATAGGGGGCTGAAGCACAAAAATTTGTGCACTCGGGGGGTCCCTCAGCCTGGCCTGTGGCTTCTCACAGTCTGGGGCTCCTTGGGGGATGTCCACCTACTGGCGTGCCTGGCAAGCCTGGGTGAGGGGCTGATGGCCATTTTCAGGCTGCCCACAGTCCCTTCAGGGTTCAGGTCCCTACTGGGGTGCCTGGGCAGCCTGAGTGAGGGGCTGAGGGCCATTTTCAGGCTGCCCACAGCTCCCATTGACCCACCATCTCAGCGAGGCTGGCTGAAATCAAGTTTCTGGGGTTTATTTATCTTCTATAATTGAAACTTTATTGCCTTGAGCAGAGGCCTAGTCAGGCAATGAATCCTCCTGTTTGCTTCAGCTCCATGGCTTCTACAATTGAAATGTTGCCTTGAGCAAAGGCCTGGCCGGCCTAGGCAGGCAGTTTCAACTCCATCGCTGGTGCAACAGAAGCCTCCTGTTTGCTATAGCTCGGTGGCTGACGGCCGCCATCTTGGCTGGGTTAATTTGCATACAGCTGCTCTGATTGGCTGGTGGGCATGGCTTGGCTCGTGGGCATGGCTTAGGTGTCTTGGAGTGATGATTAATTTGCATATTACTCTTTTATTAGATTAGATAATTATGAGGGTAACAGGCTAATTATGAGGGTGACAAGCATGTGCTAGATTCTTAAATATTAAGAAAATATTTGCTAAAGGTCACATCCCATTAAATATTTATATCCACATATATGAGGAATGTTTCGTCTTAGTAATAAGGCAAACTATCCAATAAGTAAATGTTCAAATTTTTAAACAGAGTCTTTGCCAGAGATACACAAATGGCAAATAAGCACATGAAACTATTTTCAATATCTCTAATGAATGTAAATGATAACCACAATTGAATATTCTGATTCCCCCAAATTATCTATTTTTAACCAACTTTTGTTGAGGATTGAACTGAAAGGCTCTGATATTTCTAGGGGATCTCAGAATTATAGATCTATTTTGGAAAAATAGCTTGACAGTTACTTATAAAGGTAAAATACACTTATGAAAACCAGTATTCCCACTTATTGTTATTTAACCAAGAGAAATTAAAATATGTCCATATGAATACTTATAACTGATACCAACTGCAGCTTCTTTATAAATATATTCAAATGGGAAACAGTCTTCAGCTACTAAGAACAATCAATGAATTGTTGTATATCCATATAATATAATGCTCAGCATTACAAAATCAGTCAATCAATCAAACAAAAAACCCAAACCAATAGGATATATACAACAACATCAAAAACAAAGTGACAAAAACCAGACACCATAAATTATATACTATGACTCCATTTAAATGAAATTTTAGAACAGACACAACTAGAGTGATGGAAAGCAGATCAGTAGTTGCATGGAGCTGGGTTTGGGGACAGGTGATCCACAGCACAAGAGCAAGAGGGAAATTTTGGAATGATGAAAATGTTCTTTATAAAAAAAAAAGAAATGTTCTTTATCATTGTATCAGTATTATATGCGGGGATGTATTTGTTAATACTCATTAACTATGTACTTAAAATTGGTGAATTTTATTGTAAATGTTACACTTTAATAAAGCTGCTTAAAACAATCTCATTTTACTCCCACAGTCTGCCAATAACAGTCAGTGTTAATTCAATTGTATAGAAAAATAAATGAAGTAAATTACCCAAACACATGCAACTAGTAAGTGATAAAATAAGCATTGGAATCAAATACTTGAAATAGAAAATTGAAAGCTCTTCCTATTGTACGAAGCTTCCACAGTGCCCTTACTTCATCCTAGGTCACTGCATCTACCTACTTTAGATCTGAAACCTAACTTTCAGGACCCCTGCTCATTTCTACTACAGACTCACATGTCACAGACTCAATCTCCAGTATTTCATACCCTCTTCTCTCAGTCCCCCTTTTTTCTCTATTTACATAGCACATCCTTCCCATGGTCTTATAGAATGAATTAGACAAAAGGCTCCTAAAATGAGTGTAAATGCATTGAATTAAGTAATATACAATATATTTTTAATTCCATATTTTTATTTTTTCAAGAAGACATATTCAGTCACTTTATCTGAAGTAGAAAATTAGAGTTTATTACAATAATTGTATTAAGATCAATAAAATTAACAGATAATGGCAACTCTTTTCTTATATCTTTAATTGTATTTTCCCCTAATAGAAATAAACAAAACAGAAATTACAAAGCTTTTCATTTTTAATGTAGGACATATTGTTTAAATGATATACTATTAATGAATTCAGTTTTAAAAAAATAATCTATGTTTTGCCACTAGGAAGAGGCAGCAGATATCCCCCACCACCAACAATGCTTACATCAGGGGTTTTAGGGAAAACACATTTAATTATGAATACATTAACCAAGCCCTTACATGAGTAATAGTTTCTGTGCTATTTCTAGATAGCAAATGGAAGTTTAATGTACACAGATTAAGATTTAAATATTGGTATTACTTCGAAGAATTTATTGGGAGTGAGGCTTGGAATAAAAAAAAAAATATTTTGAATTATGGTGGACCTAAAAAATCTGAATAAAATAGTGTTGTGTTTCCAAGTTTCAGCAATCACCTGTGGGGAGAAACATAACCCAAGATTTTTCATTGAATGATGGAAGCTGCTCTAATAATAAGTCAAGATGAAATAATAGTACTTGAGAAAGAACTCAGAAATACATTTTGTATGGGTAAAAAGTCCTGTATAATAAAACGTAATATGCAAATTGACCATTCCTTCAGGATGCCTAAGACAAGCTCACCAGCCAATCAGAGGGACTGTATGCAAATTAGCCCAGCCAACATGGAGGCCGGCACTCAAGGAACTGAGTAAACAGGCAGTTTCTGTTGCAGCAGGAGTAAAAGTATTTGCAGGCCACTGGGTTTCTCCGAGATCCAGACACCAACATATTTGCAACAATTTCTCAATCATAGAAGCCTCAGGAGCTGAAGCAAACAGCAGGCCGGGCCTGACTTCTAAGGGCAGCAGTGTCTCAAGTATAGAAGCCATGAGGTGAAGCAGAGAGGAGGTTTCATTACCTGCCTAGGCCTCCGCTTAAAGGAACAGTGTATCAATTATAGAAGATAAACAAACCCCAGAAACCTGCTTACAGCCAGCCTTGCTGGGACATTGGGTCAATGGGAGCTGTGGGCAGCCTGAAAGTCTGAAAACACCCCTCAGTCCATCACCCATGCTGACCACACCCCAATGGGGTGAGGGACCCCATTTGGGGGCTTGGCCAGCCTGCAAACAGCCACAAGCTCCTCACCCAGGCTGGCCAGGTACCCCAGTAGGGACCCAAAATCTGAAGGGACTGTGGGCAGCCTGAAAGTATGAAAATCGCCTTCAGACCCGCACTTAGACTGGCCACACCCCAGTGGGGTGAGGGATGCCACTGGGGGGCTTGGCCAGCCTGCAAACAGCCATCAGCCCCTCAACCACGCTGACCAGGCATACCAGCAGGTGGGCATCCCCAGAGGGGTCCCAGACTGCAAGAGGGCACAGGTTGGGCTGAAGGATCTCCCGAATGCACAAATTTTTGTGCACTGGGCCCCTAGTATAGAGAATAAGTAAGGCTGACTTGATCTGAGATGTTTCAAACTAAAATGAGATTTAAGTACCTACCTTCACTGTTTTTTATTTGTTTTTTTTTATTTTAGTGTGTGTATATATATCCAGAACTCTGTAATATAAATGGTGGCTGAATTCTCTACATAAACCAAAAGAATGCTTCAACTATAAAATATATTGGTCCATAAAACTAATTTAATAATTGCTTGGTATATATTCCCTTCAAGCTTGTAACTTAAATGTTTTTGTAATTTTTATAACATTTATGGACCAATACATTGGACAACCTAGGTCAGCAGTTCTCATCCTGTGAGTTGCAACCCCTTTGGCAGTGTGGTTCAGTGGTTGAGCATCTTCCTATAAACCAGGAGGTCACCATTCAATTCCCAGTCAGGTCATATGCCTGGGTTGTGGGCTCCATCGCCAGTGTGGTGTGGGGCATGCAGGATGCAGCTGATCAATGATTCTCTCTCATTATTTATGTTTCTCTCTCTCTCTCTCTCTCTCTCTCTCTCTCTCTCTCTCTCTCTCTCCCCATTCTTCTTTGAAATCAATTAAAAATATATTAAAAAACTGAAAACACAGCGTAACAAAAATTTATGTGACACAGCAGAAGTAGCACTAAAAGGCAAACTTATGGTAATGAACACCTTTAGGAAGAAGAAAAATTCAAATAATCAACCTACTTTACATCTTAACAAGCTAGAAAATGAAGATTAAACTAAGCCAATAGTTAGCAAAGGAAGAAAATAATAATGATTAGAACAGACATAATTCATATAGAGACTAGAAAAGCAATAGAAAATATCAAAGTTAAGTTTTGTGGAAAGAGCAACATAATTTACAATTCTTTTAGTAGATTAAGAAAAAAGAGATAGATTAATGAAGGAATAAAATTAGAAATGAAAGAGGAGACTTTATAACCTGTGTCACAAAAGTATGAATGAGTATGGGAATATTATGAACATTTATGGACCAATACGTTGGATAACCTAGATCATCAGTTCTCAACTGTGGGCTGTGATTCCTTTGGCGGTCGAATGACCCTTTCACAGGGTCGCCTAAAACCATCCTGCATATCAGATATTTACATTATTGTTCATAATAGTAGCAACATTACAGTTATGAAGTAGCAATGAAAATAATTTTATGGCTGGGTCACAACATGAGGAACTGTATTTAAAGAGCTGGAAGGTGGAGAACCACTGACCTAGATAAAACAGGAAAAATTTGTAAGAATACATAATCTACCAATACTGAATCATGAAGAAATAGAACACTTGGATAGACCTTTAATTAGTAAGAAAATTGAATCAATAATCAAAACTCCCTCAACCAAGGAAAGTCCAGGACCACATGGCTTCACTGGTTAATGTTACCAAACACTTAAAGAAGAATTAATGCCAACCCTTTCAAACTATTCTACAGAATTGAAAAATGGTGTACTGCTAAACTTCTGTGTATATAAAACTTAAGCGACCATTAAGACGGAACAACCAGAATGACCGAAATGACTAGAACAACCAGTTGACCAGTCGCTATGATGCATACTGCCCACTAGGGGGAAGACACTCAAGGCAGGAGCTGCCTCCTGGTGGTCAGTGTGCTGCCACAGGGGTAGTGCCGCTCAGCAGAAGCCAGGATCAAGGCTGGTGTGCACAGTGGGCTGGGATGAGTGTGAGCAGTGCAGTGCCCAGCCTCAGTTCTCTTTGGCCACTTGGACCTTGATGAACTGCTACATTCTTCAGGGGACGTCCAACTGCTGGTTGAGGCCCAATCCCTGTAGAGATTGGCCTAAACTGCCAGTCCAACATCCCCCAAGGGGTCCAAGATTTCAAGAGGGTGCAGGCTGAGCTGAGGGACACACCCATCCCTCCACAGTGCACCGGGCCTCTAGTATTATATAAGGCCAGAATTACCCTAATACCTAAGCCAGACAGAGACACTATAAGACAAGCAAACTACAAGCCAACATTTCTGGTAAAAATATCCTCAACAAAATTCTAGGAAACTGAATTCAACAGTACATTAGAATTATCATACATAATGACCAAGTGGGGTTGATCTCTGGGATGCAAGGATGAAAGACAAAAATATGTAGTCTTCTCAACTGCAAAAAAAAAAAAAAAAAAAGGCCATTGCCAAAAGTCCATACTTTCTTGATAGAAAATGTCTAATAAATTAACTATAGAAGAAATGTACTGCAAAAGATTTCAACATCTTTTCAAATCTACAGCTATCATAATACTTAATGTTAAAAAGTTGAAAGCTTTTTTTATAGGATTAGAAATAAGACAAAGATGTTTACTCTCACCACTTCTATTCAACACAGTATAGAAAGGCCTAGCTAAAGCAATTAAGAAAGAGAAATAAAGACATTCAAATTACTTCTATTTGCAGATGACATGATCTTGTACATACAAAACCCTAGTGTCTCCACCAAAAAAACCCTGTTAAAACTAATAAATGAATTCAGTGAAGTTTCAGGATACAAAATCAACAAACAGGCATGTGGTTTTTATCAAAGCGTTTGCTGTGTTGGAAAAAGTCTGAGTGAAGTGTGAGTGCAGAGGTGTTTTCTGAATTCCCCCCCCACCCAAAAAAAAGGAATATTTGAAACTTTAAATTTAATACATAGCAGAAAAAAATGTTTCCTAAATGATAAGAAGCAGAAACATGTTTGATTATATTATTGACATTGATTTCAATTGTCATTGTATTAACAGAATTAAAGTTTTATCTTAATAACAATAATTTCTCCCATGTAAAAAGTAGTTCTTAAAAATTAAGACCAAAGGTGATATAATGGACATTGAAAGTGAGATTTGAGACATCAAGTTTGTATGCCTTGTCTTTTTTTTACTTCTTTTTCTTATCATAGGACAAGATGTGCCATATTTCTATGCTTAATTTTCTTCTCTGAGAATAAGAAACAGGTGATTCCTCTTATAGTATGATTTTTTAAACATTACTCTGGCAAAGACAGGAAAAAATAAGAAAATATGCAAATATTTAAATTTAAATTTTTAAATATTAATTTTTTTGGGGGGGACATCCAGAAAAACCCCTGCACTCACACTTCACTCAGACTTTTTTTCACCACAGCAGCAATACCTTACCTTAATATATAAAGAAATCAAAAAAAGATTTCACATTAAAAAATAGTTTACTTCCAAAAAATAACTCCAAAGCCACTATTGTAGAAAAATAGTTAATGAAAGAATAAACTTTTTATTTTTCAAAAGAAAAGACAGTATGTGAAAAGTAATTGAAAAGTAATCAAAGGTGAATTATGTATGGTATGAGACTGCATGGAATAGAGAGATGCAGAATTGGGAACCTAGGATTTCAGAGTGGAGCTATCAATATAGGCTATAGGAAGATACAAAAAGGAGGTAATAAGCTCATGACTATGGCCTTAACTTTCAGAGGCTTCTTCAAGGTTGAACACTGAAACCCACACCCCTCACAGAACGTGATGTTAAAGTTGTAAGCAAAGCAATGTTTAAGGTATTCTCAATTTGGGGTCCAGCTACGTACCAATTGCTTATGAGATTTCAAAGAAATTTACTTAGGTTTTGATTGCATATTACATTCACGTATCTCACATTTCAGAAAGTGTAAGTATTTTATGTTTTATGCCATTTTAAGTATCCGTCTATATTCTGTACTAGAGGCTCGATGCACAAAAATTTGTGTACTTGGGAGGTTCCTCAGCCAGGCCTGTGCCCTCTCGCAGTCTGGGACCCCTCTGGGGATGTCCACCTGCTGGCGTGCCTGGCCAGCCTGGGTGAGAGGCTGAAGGCTGTTTTCAGGCTGGCCAAGTCCCCTAGTGGGATCCCCCACCCCATTGGGGTGTGGCCAGCCTGGGTGAGGGCCTGAAGGCCATTTTCAGGCTTTTAGGCTGCCCACAGTCCCTTCAGGTTTTGGGTCCCTACTGGGGTACCTGGCAAGCCTGGGTGAGGGGCTGATGGCTGTTTTCTGGCTTTCAGGCTGCCCACAGCTCCCATTGACCCAATGTCCCAGCAAGGCTGGCTGGAAGCAGGTTTCTGGGGTTTGTTTACCTTCTGTAATTGATACACTGTTCCTTTAAGCTGAGAGGCCTAGGCAGGTAACAGAGCCTCCTGTCTGCTTCAGCTCCGTGGCTTCTATAATTGAGACAATGTTGCCTTGGCAGACTCTAGGCAGGACTGCTCTTTGCTTGGGCTCCAAGGCTTCTATAATTGACACAATGTTGCAAATATGTTGCCTGGAGCGGAGAGAAGCCCAGGCGGCCGGCAAACAGTTTACTCCTGCTGCAACGGAAGCTGCCTGCTTACTCAGCTCTGTGAGTGCCGGCCTCCATCTTGGCTGTGTTAATTTGCATACAGTCACTCTGATTGGCTGGTGGGTGTGGCTTAGGAATCCCGAAGAAATGGTCAATTTCAATATTACGCTTTTATTAGATAAGATAGCTACTCCAGTAAATAATTAGCATTGGCAATTCCTTGTGATCTTTTTCCAAGTATTTTATTCATATATAAGAAAACATGATTCTATATAGACTTTTGCTTATGTTCTCACTTTTTTTCTTTAATTCTGTTACCTTCATTTTCATTTATATGACTGACTTGTTATCTCTTCAAAGTCATTGCCTTTCTGCTTTTTACTCCTTCTCCAATTAAAAAAGAATACACTCCTGGAAATATTTTTGGTTACTGTTCTTATCTTTCTCTGGCAAGACTGTGTGTTGAAAACAGTTAATGCCATCATTGTTTTTCTATGTATTATATTTGCATAGTGGCTTTGTGGATTTCCTTTGTCATTATATATCACTGAAAAGAGATGGTTTTACCATCCCCTCAACCCCAGCGGCTACTTGCAAGTGGTTTATTTTGGGAGTTGCTTGGACATGTTCCAAGCTAATTAGAATTGTGATTGTTATTGTTCATTTGTTTTCTTAAATCCACCTTTCTTTGTCTGAGTTTGATAATGCTTTTCTTCTTCCTACTTAAACAAGATAAACAGCTCACTGTGAAAAACCAACTGCAAAAATCCTTCTTGTCTACTGTCATCGAGACAGTACATGTTCTGTAAAAATGACTCCAGTTCCCAAACCCAAACCCTCACTTATGTCTGCCTTCTTGGTTTCTTAGAACCAATCTCCTCAATGGTAACCTAGTATTTGCAAATAAGAGTATATTTCTCAGCTTCTGAGAGCTGTGCTTCCTCTTTGTGTGGCATCCATCAGAACTGAATATTCTCTATGAATGTCTTAGCTCTACTTCTCCCTGTGTGCCAGCTTCACCTACAGCCTTCCTGGTAGCCACTCCATCTGTTTTGGTGTCTGGCTTCCCAGCTGTCTCATTTCACAGAAAATGGATTTTTCTTTTTTTTTTTTTTACTTGCATTTTTTTTCAATGACCTCCAAGATGAGATAATAGAAAATCAAATTTTACCTTTATGTTAAAATTAGAAACAACTCATTCTAATTCTTTAATTACATTTATTGAGTAATTGTAATTGTATTTTAGAACAGTCTAAGAATAAGATTTAGCATTATACCTTACAATTAATTGCATGGAAAATTTTTATAAGAAACCTGTTTGGATGGATGAATCTATGTGAATATCATTTTACTATCTTTACATGTTTATTCCATATGTTATCACAAAGTAACATAGTGATATGAATGCTCTGGTAACCTTCAAGGATGCAATGTGATATGAAAATGGGCTGGGTATTTTGATATGGTCATTAAAATATTCAGGCATGCAATTTATTCTTTTCAATATAATATCAACCAGAAAAAAAAATCACAAGCTTGCCAATGAACCAGCCAACTTTGACATTATCTTTTAAAAGCAAAAAGATAAAATTGATTGAAAAAGTCAAAATAAGTAACCAGTATCCATTATTATCATATTTCTGGTTAACTTGTCTTTCACAAATGTAACTCACAATGCATGTTTAGATCTTAATTATGCTTATTTTTTCCCACATTACAATGAGCATACATTTTCAACAAATATTATTTAAAATGACTTGTGTGATGTGAATCATTTCATGTGGTGAACATTGCTGCTATTGTAGGGGAGGGAACATTAACCCCATTTTTCCAGTTTTTCTAATTGGTTTTTATATTTTGATTGACATGACACAGATTACTAGGAAAAATAACCATATTTAATTAAGTGTGTACATATGGGGGTTCCATAATAATAAAGGGCTGAGGGAAAATGAGGCAGTTGAGGCTTACATGGCATTGTGAGATAAGGAGAAATGTGGTGGGGATAATGGTTTGAAAATTCAAAGGGCGGGAAGGCAATTCACTTGGAGAATGAAAAACAAATGTTTGGTCCATAAATGTTTGCTGGGCCATCTTGAACAATAGGACACAGCAAGGACATTGATCAAACAGGCCTTGCTAGGGTCCTCCCTGACTATCACATGAGAATTATAGTTAATCTATGATGATAGCTCCCTTCCTGGAGCAGATCAAATGTCTAAATTCTTTTAGGTAATTAGAGAAAGGTCAAAGATTCTTCCTGAGTCTTTTGTTTCTTAAAAATAACCAGTTTAAAATAATCTAGATCGCCAAAATGGTATATTTTGGGGTGGCAAACTCTGCTTCTCCAAACTATTGTTAAAAATACAAATAAATAAATGAACACATAAAAGTAGCAAAAAGAAAAAAAAAGCTTTTGAAGGTGTAGCACAACTGTGCGTAGAATCTAGAGATGATAATAAATAAATAGAGTAGGGCACCCAGTAGACATGACACTGAATTGAGACAAGAAAGAAAGACATGGGCTTAAGTCATCAAAATTCTGAGAAAAGATGAGGGCATAGACCTGCAATGAAATTTATAGAGCAGATATCTTTTTTAAATCTTTACTATGCAGAACTCCAGGGGTCCCACAGGAATTTCTCAGGGATCTTGAAGAAGACAGAGGGGCCAGGTGGGCTGAGTTTTTTACCAGAGATATTACCAAAACAAAATTACTTTTAAAATATCAATTATACTATGTAAAATAACACTTAAATAAAGGAATCTGAGGTTTATAAATCTTTGGAGAGCACTCCTTGATATTATATTAAACTAGGTGCCTGGTGCACAAAAATTTGTGCATTGAGGGAGGTCCCTCAGCCCGGCCTGTGCCCTCTTGCAGTCTGGGAACCCTGGAGGGATATCCACCTGCTGGCATGCCTGGCCAGCCTGGGTGAGGGGCTTATGGCTGTTTCCAGGCTGGCCAAGTCCCCCCAGTGAGAACCCTTACCCCATTGGGGTGTGGCCAGCCTGGGTGAGGGGCCAAGGGCTATTTCCAGGCTGCCCACAGTCCCTTCAGGGTTCGGGTCCCTACTGGGGTACCTGGCCAGCCTGGGTGAGGGGCTGAGTGGCATTTTCAGGCTGCCCACAGTCCCTTCAGAGTTTGAGTCTCTACTGGGGTACCTGGCCAGCCTGGGTGAGGGTCAGAGGGCTGTTTTCTGGCTGCCCACAGCTCCCATTGACCCAACGTCCCAGCAAGGCTGGCCTGGAATCAGGTTTCTGGGGTTTATTTATCTTCTATAATTGAAACATTGTTGTCTTGAGCAGAGGCCCAGCTGGCCTAGGCAGGCAGTTTTCTACATTCCAAACGTAAGCCTCCTGTTTGCTCTAGCTCTGTGGCTGCCGGCTGCCATCTTGGCTGGGATAATTTGCATACAGTTGCTCTGATTGGCTGGTGGTCATGGCTTGTGGGCATAGTCTATGGGTGGCTTGTGAGTGATGGTTAATTTGCATATTACTCTTTTATTAGATTAGATGATCAGCATATGAGACATGTTCAGCAGCATTGTACCTGAGCTGTGTTGAGCAGACATGGAGTGCAATAATTTCTATGAGCATCTTAGTTGTGCTTCACCATTGCTCACCTACTTACATGAATGAGAGCACCTGGCTGCTCACAGTGAAAATAATGTCTCTTCCTCAGTGTTCTGTTGCCACACAACTGCTACCCTGGTGTCTTAAGACCATGCTTTTAGAACAATAGTGGATGTAAGTAAATAATTCAGTGGTTATGGCTGCTTTTTGGAAATTAAATGTGGCTTTCAATTCATTTTGCTCTATTTTACTATTTATTCCTCCTTCTTCTGTGGCCAATATAAAGTTTGAAGACAAATTCATCCCCAGGAGAATTTTAACATAATAATAAACTTTTGACACATAATGATGATCATAATTGCACTATCACAATTAATAAAAATGCTTTAAAAAGAGCGAAAAATGTGCTCAATAGTGACTAACAGAAACCTGGAAAACTTTTATTTAAATAAAATAGGATTTAGACAGCAAGATGGTGGCATAAATAAACACCGTAAATGCAGCCGTGTGCAACTATTTCAAAATAACCATGAAAAGAAAACACAGACACCACCCACACCCACAGGAAGGCTGGCTGAGTGAAAATTCTACAACTAGAAAGAGACTGAGACTCAGAGGAGTGGTGGAAGCAAAGTACAGAGGTACGGAGGTGCGTGCACGGGGCTCGGGGAGAGGGCTGGTGCCAGAGGATGCGGTTCTTTTCCAAAGTGGAGAGAGCCACAAGTTCCCAGCGGCTCTGAACTCCAGTTCCAGGCGAATTTCTGGGGACCCAGATGCACACTCTGAGAAGGGGCACCGGGAGGGAGGAAATCCAAAGCAGGTTTCTCTCAGTGTTGCTTGCAACAATTATCGTGGGACACAGAGACCCAGTGTCTCTTAGCACAGGTCTGAGAATTGGCCATAGCTATTTGCTCCACCCTGCAGACTCCTCAAGGCCCCGCCCCTCCCAAGCTACACCACAGGCTTTTGCATAGAAAAGGCTGAGTAGTCTAAGGCAAAGGCTAAATCAACACCTCCTTAAAGATACAAGAGCCAGCCTCACCCAGTGGCCAGAGTGGGACCATTCTAAATAAAACTCAGATCCACAAGGAACATATTCGGGGCAGACGCAGTGAGCACAAAAGCCCCACTAAAACAACTCTTGCCCCATAAGGGTGTCTCCAGCACAGAAGTTCTCCCACTGTAGAAACAGCTGACTCTCATAACCAAGTGGCTTAGAGGTTAATTCCTCTCAGTGATCACCTAACTCAGAAAGGGAAGCAGCCAAAATGCGGAGACAAAGAAACAGATCACAAATGACAGAAATGGAGGAAAGAAAATGACAGGATATAGAGTTCAAAACCACAGTTATTAGGTTTTTCAAGAATTTTCTAGAGACTGCCAATCAATTTAGTGAGACCCTCGAGCATATGAAAAAGGACCAGCTAGAAATTAAGCATATACTGACTGAAATAAAGAATAATATACAGAGATCCATAGCAGACGAGAGGATCGCAAGAATCAAGTCAAAGATATGAAATATGAAGAAGCAAAACCCACCCAGCCAGAAAAGCCAAAAGAAAAAAGAATAAAAAAATATGAAGATAGTGTAAGGAGTCTCTGGGACAACTTCAAGCATACCAACATCAGAATTATAGGGGTGCCAGAAGAAGAGAGAGAGCAAGATATTGAAAACCTATTTGAAGAAATAATGATAAAAAACTTCCCCCATCTGGTGAGAGGATTAGACTTCCAAGTCCAGGAAGCACAGAGAATCCCAAACAAAAGGAACTGAAGGAGGACCACACCAAGACATATCATAATTAAAATGCCAAGAGCAAAAGACAAGGAGAGAATCTTAAAAGCTGCAAGAGAAAAGCAGTTAGTTACCTACAAGGGGGAACCCATACGACTGTCAGCTGATTTCTCAACAGAAACCATGCAGGCCAGAAGGGAGTGGCAAGAAATATTCAACAGCAAGAACCTACAGCCAAAATTACTTTACCCAGCAAAGCTATCATTCAGAATTGAAGGTCAGACAAAGAGCTTCACAGACAAGAAAAAGCTAAAGGAGTTCATCACAACCCAACCAGTATTACATGAAATGCTGAAAGGTATCCTTTGAGAAGAGGAAGAAGAAAAAGGAAAGTAAAAATTATGAACAACAAATACATAGCTATCAACAAGTGAATCTAAGAATCAAGTGAACAAAAAATCTGATGAACAGAATAAACTGGTGAATAGAATAGAGTCAGAGGCATAGAAAGGGAGTGGACTGACAATTTTCGAGGGTTAAGGATTTTGGGAGTGCCTGAAGAGAATGGACAATAATCGTACACCTATGGATGAGGACAGTGGGGGGGGGGGTGCAAGGACAGAAGGTGGGGTGGGAACTGGGAGG
>PVJC01008964.1:0-47185 GCA_004026665.1 Murina feae | reverse complement strand
GAGAAACTGAAGAAAATGAAGAGATAATATGTAAGACTGAAAGGTTTAATGTTTACTTAACATACGAATTTTCCTAAAATTGTTTTATAGATTTAATAAAATCCTAGCAGGTGTTTTTGAAGAAACTGACAAGCTGACTCTAAAATTTATGTGGAAATGCAAAGATCACAAAATATCCAAAGCACTCCAAAAAAAAAAAGAGCTGGCAGACTCACATCCCTGACTTTGAGAGTTACTCTAAAGGCACAGCAATCACGACAGTATTAGAATGGCATAAAGACAGACAAAGACATGAATGAATGAAACAGAACAGAGAGCCCAGAAATGCACACACACTTTCAGGGTCAAGTAGTATTCCACAAAGGCACCAAAGCAATACAATGGGGACAGACCCTCTCTGACCCTGACTTCACACCACATGCAAAAATCATAGATTTAAATGTGGAAGCTAAAACCGTAAGAACTTAAAAAAAAAGAAAAGAAAAAAAAGGAAAAGAATATCTTCATGAATTGCAAGTAGGCAAAGGTTTCTGTCACTAGGACCCAGCAAATAACCATAAATAAAAAAACGGATAAGCCAGATTACACCAAAAGGAATGGTTAGGAAAATGAATAGGCAAAGCACAAAATAGAAGAAGATTATTGGAAAACTTTGACCTGACAAAGAACTGGCATCCAAGACATTTGAAGAATTCCTACAAGTCAATACTAAAAAGATGGACAATCCAATCTTTAAAAGCAACAGGCAAAAGTTGCTCCAGCCGGTTTGGCTCAGTGGTCACAGAGTCAGCTTGTGGTCTTAAGGGTCAAGGGTTCAATTCTGGTCAAGGGCACACACTCCGTTGCAGGCTTGTTACCCGGCCCCTAGGGCATGTGGGGGGAGAAGGGACAACCCATCGATGTGTCTAAGCATCAATGTTTCTCTCCCCTTCCCTTCCACTCTCTCTGAAAATCAATATCTTCCGGTGAGGATTAACAAACAAACAAAAACAATAAGCAAAAGCTGACCAGACGTTTCATGAAAGACGACATATAAAGGACAAATCAACAAAAAAATAATCAATTTCAAGAGTTTTTGGGGAAATACGAACGAACACCATGGGATTCCATTACACAACCACCAATATGGCTAAAATTAAAAAAGACCTACAATATAAAACATTAACAAGGAACACTCACACATTACTGGTAGGAATATTAAATGACACAACCAACCATCTCAGTTTCTAATAAAATTAAACATACACCTACACTATGATGCAACCATTCTACTCTAAGTATCACCCACGAGCAAACATGTATCTACACAAGGACCTGCACGTTAATGTTCACAGCAGCTTCATTTACAAACTGGAAACACACCAGCCATCTAGCAAGACAAAATAGATCAAGAACTTATAATCAAAACAGTACGGTGCTGGCATAAAAACAGACATAGATCAAAGGAATGGAGAGTCCAGAAATAAATCCACACCTTTGTAGCCAACTAATATTCAACAAAAGAGGCAAGAACATACAGTGGGGCTAAAGAGTCTATTCAATAAATGGTGTTGTACAGATAACGTGCAAAAAAATGCAACTGCACCACCTTTGTACACCATACACAAGAATAAACTAAAAATGGATTCAAGACTTACATGTAAGACCTGAAACTATAAAAATCCTAGAAGAAAATATAGGCAACAAAATCTCTTAGTGATATTTTTTGATATATCTTCTTGGGCAAGAGAAGCAAAAGACTAAACGAATGGGACTAACTACATCAAACCAAACCATCAGCAAAATGAAAAGTCAACCCACTGAATGAGAGAGCATATTCACCAGTGATACATCTAATAAGGGATTAATATCCAAAATTTATAAGATCTCATACAACTCAATACCGAAAAACCAAACAATCCAACTTGAAAGTGGGCAAAGGACCTGAATAGACACTTCTCCAAACAAGACGTACAGATGGCCAAGAGACATGAAAAGATGCTCGTTACTAATCATCAGAGAAATGCAAATTAAAACCACAATGAGATATCACCTCATAACTGTCAGGATGGCTACCATCAATAAATCAGCAAGTGTGGGAGAGGATCTGGAAAAAGGGAAACCTAGTGCACTGCTGGTGAGAATGCAGATTGGTGCAGCCACTATGGAAAACAGAATGGAGGTTCCTCAAAAATTTAAAATGGAACTTCCTTAAGATCCAGTGACTCCACTTCTGAGAGAAACCCAAAACACTATTTCAAAAGAATATATGCACCCCTATGTTCACTGCAGCCTTATTTACAAAAGCCAAGTTATGAAAGCAGTCCAAGTTTCCATCAATAGACAGGCAGATAAAAAAGCTGTGGTACATTTATACAATGAATATTACTGACACAAAAAAGAAAATTTTACCATTTGTGATTATATGGATAGGCCTAAAAAGTATTAAGTGAAGTAAAAGCAGTCACAGAAAGACAAATATCATGCGATTTCACTTATAAGTGGAATCTTAAGTGGAACAATATAAACAAACAAACAAACCAATCAGAAATAGGTACATAGATATGGAGAAGACCGATGACTGCCAGAGGGGAGGGGGATTGGGGAACTGGGTGAAAAGGTGAAGGGATTGATAAATAGATTGGTAGTTACAGAACAGTCATGGGATGTAAAGTACAGCAGAGGACATATAATCAGTAATATTTTAACAACTGGTACGGTGCCAGGGGGCACCAGAATTATCAGGGGAAACACTCTGTACATCTGAAACTAATATAAAAGTAGATTGTAATTGAAAACAGAAAGAAAAATATTAATACAATCAAGTAAAAAAGAGCAAATCCAAGTGCTATTTAAAACCCACCATCAGAAAGGTTCACCAAATGTTCACATGAATATTAATGATTTTAAGCACACATTTAAAGACACAGCTTCAAATGTCCTCACAATACAGCCACACACACACAAAAGTAGTTGTGCCACTGCTGTGTCCCCACACATCACACTACATTTGGATCCCTGTCTTCCAATTGGTTTGACAACTTCTTAGAGTTCTTTTCACCTTTTAAAACAAGATGATCACCTAATGTTCCGAAGCAGACACATTGTAGGAATAATAAATGTTAGTTGAACCCAAATCTCTGTCCCACAGGACTCTAATGCTGTTGGGCCAGTACAATAAAATGTTAATATGCAGGAGATCAAAGAATGCTGGCAACTGGGAAAGACCAAAGGCTTACTCACATCTGAATTAGCCACAGTGACTAGTGAGACTGAGCCGCTCTGCTCCCCCAGGGACTGGCCTGCTCTTCCCTTTGCCACTAAAGCAGAGCGTCTCCCCCTCCTACCTGCACCGGAGGGTCTGCGTGCTGAATGTTGTCTTGCAGGTGGCTCATAAGCATGAGGTCCCGGGCCTGGTACCAGCGGGAGTGCAGGGCGTGATGGTAGATATGGCAGAGGATGGCGCACGTGCGAATTCGGTCTGTGCGGTCTTTGGCATAGATGTACTTGCAGAGTCTCTCCATCAGCAGAGCTGAATCCTCGCCCTCATTTTCTACCTGATCTTGGTCAGACTGGGGGGCAGGGAAGCGGGGTGATATCATTGTTTGACAATGGCTCTAAATGCTTAGGCGTTAGCAACCAAATATGACTCCACCCGGCCTCAGCCTAGGAAGTTCCACTCCAGGAAGCTCCCAGGGAATGCAAGGTTTGCCATCAACTCCTGACAGATACGTAGGACGGACTGACAGATCCCTCTCCCCTGGCACTGGGCCAAGCACTCACCTTTGAGGAGCCCTCAGGGAGGGTAAGCTGCCGCTGATGGGCCTTGTAATCAAACTTGTAGTAGGTGTGGAGAATGCGCCTCAAGTAGACACGACAGATCTCCTCAGTGGTCCCCTTCTCTTCCAGGTAGTGTTGCACCCGCTCAATGATGGCACACACCTGCGCCTCATCCTTCAGGTGCTCCACATACTCTGGTGAGGAGAGCACCATGCTCAGCTCCGCCAGGCACCCAGGCTTTCTCAGTCACCTGTCCCCGACCAATCCAGTTGCCTATGTATGTTTCCTGCACCCATCAGATCCTGTCTGTTCCTCCTGTTAGGTGTTCTCTTCTGTTAATTCCTCCCGATTAACTCCCCCTCCTCCTCATTCCGATCTCACCTCAGATGGCTTCTACCTAAGGTCGCTCCGTTCAACCATTATCTAAAGCTGCTATCCTCCCAGGCTCTAGCACAGGTCCCAATTTGAATTTCTAATTCAGAGTTTTATCATCTAAAATTACCTCATTTGTTTATTTGGGAAAACCAAAGGTTTACTGCCGTCCCCCACAATGAATGTGAACTCCATGAGCATGAAGGCGTCCAGCTGCCTTGTTCACCGCAACACCCTTGACTCAGTGGGCACATGTGGGCATCACATTTCACTCTGGAAATGTCCTGTATTTTCCCCACCACAATGTCCCTAATCCAAGCTAAACAAACCAAAGGGGCAGAGGTCGTACCCCAATGATTCCCAAAGTGGGGTTCTCAGACCAACAGCACCACCTGGAAACATGTTAGAAATGCAAATTTGAGGTCCCTCAGCCCCACTGAATCAGAACTTATGGGAGAGAGACCCAGTATCTCAGGCCCTCGAGTGAATGCTCTGGGGAAAAACTGGCTTTCCATATGCTTGTTTAGTGTAACCCTTAGTTTTAGTTCTTGCACATTCCCTCTCACTGGTGCCCATGCTTGCTCAAGCTCACCTTGGGAGTGAGGGTCAGTATTTTGCATTATTTTAGTAAATTCTTCATCCATCCGTTCCACCAGAGTCAGGATACAGCCACGGACACGCAGGGGCTGAAAAGGTAAAGGAACCCATACCTCAGCCCAAACTTCCACCGTTATTCCCACCAAGCTTTCTCAAAGCAGACAACATACACAGACATCTCCAATTAGCCTGCCAATTCCTCTTTACCTGGTCAACATTATGCAGGTTCTCACTCTCTTCCAGAATGTTCTCTCCAACAAAGATGTTGGGGTTTGCAAACAGGATGTCCATTAGCTCATTGATGCAATCCAGGCACTTCTGCCACATCTCAGGCTGCCAAGAGATCAGATGGCAGTCAGAGGTGTGCAGGGGGAATGAGCAGGTGCCTCCTGAAAGCCCTTTCGCCAGGAATGCACAGAGCCTTCAACTACTAAGACTGTTTCCACAGCCCTTAAGGTTTTTGTTTTGTTTTTAAATATATTTGTATTGATTTCAGAAAGGAAGTGAAAGGGAGAGACAGATAAACATCAAAGATGAGAATCATTGATCGGCTGCCTCCTGCACGCCCCCTACTGGGGATCGAGCCTGCAACCCAGGCATGTGCCCTTAATTGGAATTAAACCCAGGACGCTTCAGTCCACGGGCTGTCACTCTATCCACTGAATCAAATCAGCTAGGGCCACAGCCCTTGAGTTTTAAGACACTAGGTACCTTCCCCTAACCCACCAGCTCAGCCCTGGAATGCTCCTCTTTATTGTCCTCACCTTCATGTATGTAGCCAGGTTGGGGTTGTAGTCATAGAGAGAGGCGATGATATTGAACTTGATCTTAATGGCGACACCCTCCCCAAGATTGTTTTCAGAAGCAATCTGAACCAGCAGCTGTAGCAGCTCAATCTGGGATGCACTAGAGGGTCCAGAACAGGGTGAGGCATCAAAGACAAGTCAAAAATCGCATCCTGTCATACAGCATGATTCCTTTGGACAAGGCAGGCAACCTCATTCCCGAAACCCCCACCCTCACCTCCTGTATACATGCTTCTCCTTTATAAATTTCAAACAGAAACAGCACTGAGGCTAACAAGCTATCATCCTCTTCAGTCACTGAATGACTACAGAAGGTGAGTATTCCCATTTTATAGATGGGTAAAACAGTCCTACAAGGACAAGTGATTGGCTCAAGGTCAACGGGAAAACAAACAGCAGGAAATGGACTAGGATGGTTCATGAAGACCATTCCTACTATGGAGCCACACACACATCTTCCCCAAACAGCCTCCACCTCCACCTCCACCCTGTAGGCCCACACCCGCATCCACAAGTCTCACCGATCAGTTCCTTTCTTGCCTCGTGCCTGCAGGATCTCATTTAGCTTCTTGATGACTACAGCGTGGGTGATCTCAGTCCCCTTGGCAAACATTTTTGGTTTCTCCTAGGCAACACAATCCTGTCACATGCAAGCCAACAGGAATTCCTTCCTGCCTTTTCTCCCAACCAACCAGATTGGGCCTGCATGCTCTTCCAAACTGTTTCCCAATTCACTTTAATTCTAAAATTCTCACCTTAACGAGGGGCACTCCACCTCGGACCCTTTCCCACTCCCCGCCTTCATTGTCCTCCTCCTCCTCATCCAAGCGCTTGGATTTCCGATCGTGCTTCTTCTTGGCTTTGTCCTCCCGTTTCTTCTCAGCAGCCTTCTTGTCCTCCTCTGTGGCCGGGGCTCTGCCGGGAGACATGGGAAATGAGAGCAGTCCCCTTCTCCCTAAGGCTTCTTCCTCCAATGAAGTTTCTTTCCTCTGCAGAGTCCTGCATCCAAGCTACACTCTACAAGAATGACCTAAAGTTAACCATAACCACAAGGACCACTAAGCATCGAACTAACTGGACGACCTTCCAAGGTATGCCACCATTTTACACCCACTAAGAAACTTTTATGAAGGGAGCAATGTGGCCTGGTCTAGTAAGGCAGAGGTAATCAGGCTCCTGCAGGAAGCAGCTGATCAGTGAGTGTTAAGTAACTTACTCAAAGTTGTACAGCTACTAAATAAAAGACCAACAGTTTCTCATTCTATGACTGTCCCAGTAAAGTTCGGGAAGGCTTGCTATATACTAAGAAGTACTATGGTATACACTAAGAAGATCTCTGAAATAAAGATAATAATAGCTACCATCACTAAGAGCGCCCATTTCAATCGTGGGCTAAGCCATTTCTCTGTATCACCTCTCTGTATTCTTGCAGCTATCCTTGAGATGGGGTTAAGTACCATCCCATTTTACAGGTGAGGAAACCAGAGACTGAAAATGTTCTATAGCTTGTCTGACACTGTACAACTAATCAGTGCCAAACTGAAATCTATACTCAGTCCACGTGTAGTGAATAATGTCACTGTTAAATATTTGGGCTCTGGAGCCTTCAAACCCAATCCTCAGGACACCTTAGCTTTGTGAGCTTAGCCAACTAGTGTACCTGACTGAGATCCCTTTGTGAAAAGGGAGCAGCTGGCATCTACAACCTGAAAGGCCTCCATGGAAGAAGCAACCACCTTCAAGAAGATCAAAGGTGTCCTACTCTTCCCACTGTAGCGAGGTACCACTTCTCTTACTTTTTAAGGAATCTTGAGGCCAGCACGGTCTGTTTCCCTTCTTCCTCCTCTGAGTCTGAGTCAGAAGATGTCGAACCTGTGTCCCATTCTTCATCCTCTTCTGAATCTTCTGAGTCCTCATCTTCATCCTTAGAGGGAAAAAGGATTAATAGGGAGAAGATGGGGAGACTGACTAGTCTCTCTGCTCCCAGAACATACATTTCAGAGGCTCACAGGACCAGAACAAGAGTGAGTGGTTCTTCATGGAATCAGGATCTTAAGAGCTAGAATGGACCACCAGGGCCAGAGAACAGTGACCTGCCCCAGAATCTAGTTTTCTATATTCCAGTGCACTCAGTGCTCTAATCCAAGAGGAAGTCTGTTCTCAAACCAACCCCTCGCAACCCTAGGGTTCTATGAGTCTTTCCTTCTCCCAGGAATGGCCCATGGGAGGCAAATCACCCTCATTATAACCCTGGCTCTGACCTCCATCTTTTTGAGGAACTTGCGACTATCCCCAGAAGGAGCTTCTGATTTCTTCTTCAAGAAAGCCGAAGCGCTGATTCCGTCCTCATCCCCATCTGAAGAGCCTGGTGGGAAGAGCGAGGCTGAAGGACAACCAGGAAACCAGGAAACCAGGCCGAGGGAACACTAACTAGACTTCTTAACCATTTGCAGTAAGGGTATTCTCTCTCACCTTCCGAATCCTCCTCATTCTTCTCAGCGTCCTCATCTGCAGACTGCTCCGGGTTCTTTAAAGAGGGGAATAAACGAGAAAGTAATTAAGGATGCCTACCAACCACCACCCCACCCCTCCACTCTAGAGTTTTGTCATGACTCTTTCTCCAGTCACATCTCCCATTTGCAAATGTTTTGTCTCAGTCATGAGGTCACTGTCCCCACAGTTCAAACAGTCTGCACCTAGTACCCCCACCTGCTTATAATTCGTGATATGGGACTCAAAATCTCGGTTATATTTTCGAATCTTCTGGCGCAGGGTACTCAAGGCCTTGGCGTTGTTCTTGTTCATCTTCTTCTTTCCTTCCTTATCCTCCCACAGCTAAAGGAACGAAGAGAGAAGAAAGGAATCTGAGACTAAACGGTATTTCCTAAATTTCGGGCTTCACCACCGTTCTTGAGCCTATCTGCACGCCATCCGTACTACTTACCACACCTGTTATTTTTAAAAGACCCTTTACATGTCACCCCCGAAAGTACAAAGCCACAAATAAGAGATAATGTAAAAATAAATACAATGAAAACTCTTGGCTGAAAAAGGTCCTTCTCCTTATTTTGTCGCCATATTCCTTGTGTTCTGGGAAACACTGTATATCGGGCAAATCGCCAAGAGGAGCTATGAAGTGGGTTAGCAGCAGGCCCCAGGCCCACAATCCCCTGCTGGACCCCCTTCCCCACAGGAATCACACCTCATTAAGATAGTCCTCCAGATCAGCCAGGATGCGGATGTAGAACCGGGGAACTCCTTCCTTGTCCACAATGCTTTTAGCCTTCCCATATGCCTTTCCCAGGAGCTCAAATTCTTCCAGGCACTTGGTGACATCCCGAATTTTCATGGCGTTGCGGATGGTCCGGATAAGGTTGGTCAACTCCTCAAACCTGGGTGGAGAGACCAATACCACATTGGACACATTCGCCATCACCAACCATCCGATGTGCCACTGCTCCAGAAGCGCCCCATGGCCTCACCGCTTGTCCTTGGCACTTCGAACCACTCTCTTGGTATCTTCTTCATCTTCACTCAGCAGCAACGGCCTGAAGGAACAGAAACCATTAATCTCCCTTTCTATTTCCGGTCTTTCCGAGTGATCCCTATTTCTCTTCTCAGATGGGGAAGATAGAACTGAGTAACTTAGGCCACTGGTACCACACTCACCCTACTTGATCCTTCCTCTTCACAGCCTCATATACAACTCAGTCTTTTAAGCCCACTTCAAGCAAAGCCTTTTGTCAAATGTTGTGGAGCACACACAGATGTCCATCCTCTCACAAGTAAACAAAGGGGCTTGTGTGCTATGCCACAAAACTAAGGTGACCAGACGTCCGGATTTTTAACAATTTGTCCCGCGGCGTTTTTAAAAATGTCCCGATTTTTGGAAAGAATGCACGACAAGCTAGGGAACGGCGGGAGAACGGGAAGGGAATACACGGTTTTCGGCGGGCGGCCAAGCGGTCAATGGTGTCCCGCTTTACCAACGTTAAAATCTGGTCACCTTACACAAAACTCACTGTGTGAAGACAGTCGTAAGAAGTACTGAGAGAAGCTGAGAAAGGGGCACGCTGGCTAGAGTGAATGGGCAAGAGTTCAGGAAGGCGGCATCTAAACTAGGTCCTAAACAATGTGCCCCGGAGTGTGAGAGGCCAGGGACAAAGAAAATCTCAGCGGCTTTAACACCTCCACTGCCAGCGTCTTCCTTTTCTTAATTTCCTAAGTTGATTTCAGAGAGGAAGGGAGAGGGCGACTGAAACACTGATGAGAGAGAATCATTGATCGGCTGCCTCCTGCACGGCCCCCACTGGGGATGGAGCGCCGACCCAGGCATGTGCCCTCACTGGTACTGGAACTGTGGTCTTGTGGTTCATAGGTGGACGCTCAACCACCAGCCGACGTGGGCCGGGCAACCCATACTTCGCTTTAGTATTGAGAAAACAGACCACAGACAGCATTCAGCTACCAACCTCTCTCTTCTGTCCTACTAAGTTCCCCCAAACCCCCTCCCCCCACAACATCCTTGTGCCAGCCGCCATGCTAATCTATATCATCTACCTACCTACCTACCTACCTACCTATCTTTCTTATTGACTTGAGAGAAACATCGATCCCACCAGAGCCTTCCAATGCATATTTTTAAACAGTAGACAGGCATGTGGCAAAAACGAGGATGGTGCCGTGGTGTGTGACAGGACGCCATACACCACCGTTTCAAAGGGTGAAAAAAGCGTGTTGAATTTGCAGGGCGGGGAGGCAAACACCGGGAGTAACACGGCTGTGTTAAGTCCCCGCCGCAGCGAGGAGCCTTGCTGGTGGTGAGAGTCATTACGCCTTGCGGCGTCCGATGCCGGACACAGGGGGGGAGGCTGGGGTTTGCACAAAGGCCGTGGACCAGGAGGCCAGTGAGGAAGCTGACGCGACAGGCCCGGCCGGCGGGAAACC
Organism: Murina feae; assembly: GCA_004026665.1. NCBI lineage: Eukaryota > Metazoa > Chordata > Mammalia > Chiroptera > Vespertilionidae > Murina > Murina feae. The sequence goes on along the minus strand of PVJC01008964.1, from coordinate 36,704 downwards.
GCTCGGACATCCTGGCGTCCGGTGGGCTCCCGGCTCCCGAAACGTGAAGGCTGTCCCCTCCAACACCGCTCCGGCCCCGTAAGCGCCCAGCATCCTCTGAACCCGCCCCCCTCCTCCCTCCCCCCCATCCCTCACACGCACGGCCTCCCCACGCCCGCGAACCCGCACTCCCGAGTGGGCACCACGCCGCAAGCCCTCCAACTCACTGTTTGCCGTAGTTACCCCCGACAGGTTTGGTGACGAGCTCCTCCCCGGACAGGGACGACTCGGACTCGCTGTCCGAACCGGTGGTAAAAAACCGCGACATGGCGACGGCGCTGAGGGCTGCGGCGGGCGCGGCCGGACCTGCGGGAGAGCCGGAGTGACGCGCCGCGAGAAGGGGCCCGAGCCGCCGCCTCCCGGGCGTCACCCAGCACCGCCCCTGCGCGTACCCCGGCCCAGGCCCTCCTTCTTGAAACACGCGGACCAAGCAATACCTACCGGCTGAGCCTGCGAGTCACACCGCGAAACAGCGGAAACGCTGAGGGGGAAAGAAGGCGGTATTGACGTCACTTCCGGGGCGCCGGTAAACTATACCCGGAAACTACAACTCCCGACGGCCTTCGCGCCGCACAGGGGGCGGGGACAGGCCCGATGTACCCTGGAAAGGAAGTAAGGTCCCGCTATATCCCCCGATCGGGCTGCTCGTCGTCATCCTGTATTACTCGCAGATTTCGAGCCTCTCTCCTCACCTGTGGAATCAGAGTCTCGGATTTTACTTTTGAAAAGCGTGCATGTTCCCGGGCCGGCGTGGCTCAGTGGTTGAGCGTCAGCATATGATGAACCCAGGAGATCGCGGTTCGATTCTGGTCAGGGGACACTAGGGGGCGTGCAGGAGGCATCGGATCAATGATTCTCTTTCGCCATTGAGGTTTCTCTCCCACTCTCCCTTCCTCTCTCTGAAACCAATAAAAAAAAATATTTTTAAAAAGTGCACGTGATGCTGAAGAGCTGCTGTGTTTTGGAACTAGAGCAAACTTCGTCGGTCAGACTTTGAATTCAAATACCAGCTTGGTCACTTGTTGATGTTTGCATTTAGGGAAATTTCCTAATCTCTCTACGCTTCAGTCTACCCAAACTGTCAAATGACGGTAATGGCACTGACTTCTTAGGTGTTAAGAGAATTAAATGACTTAGTATGTATGAAGCATTTAGGACAGTGCCTTGTACAGAATAAACAGGTAGTAAATAATTCCATAAATACTTGTTTACTGAGCATTTGTTATGAACCAGCAGTGTCCTGGGCACTGGATGCAGCAGTGGACAAAACAGAAAAGGACCCTAATTTCACAAGGAATTTATATTATAGTGGACTGGTCAATTAACAAGCAAACAGATCATTTCAGATTGTAATAAGCACCATAAAGATATCAAAGTGACTGGTTAGAGTGATTGGTTACGCATATTCTTTTGATTAGGAAAGTCAGGACCTCTCAGAAAAGGTGACAGTTCAGCTGAGATCCACATGATAGGAAGGAGGGAGCCACAGGGAAGGTCATCTAGGGAAAGAACGTTCCCAGCTCCCAGCCAAGGGGAGCCGCAAGGGCGAAGGCCCTCAGGCAGGAAAGAGCTGGGCCAGGTTCGAGAAATAAAAGAGAAGGCCTGTGTGCTATCGGCAAAGTGAGCAAGACGTTAATAGTACAGAAGTAGACAATTCTAGCTCATACAGGTCCTTGCAGGCCTATGGATTTAAATCCAGGTGGGTTGGAGAAACCACCAGCAGCGGTTTTAGCAGCACAGAGGCTGTTGTACATTTTTAAAAGGTGGTTTCATTCATTCAGCATTTGCTACTGTCTGGGCCTGTGCTTAGCATTGGAGGCACAATGCCCCACTGAAGGAAAAGGGGGAATTAGCAGGTTGAGGGGAAAGAAGGGGACAACTTGAGGTTGAGAAGACAATGTGAACAAAATCCTGGGGACAGGAAAACTCAGGGCATGTTCAACGGCTGGTATATTGGGGCTAGAATATAGCAGGGCCTTTCTATACGTCCTGGCCTGTGAACCCTGTTCTCATTCCTCCCTCCCTCTCTCCCTAAATATCCGCTTGATTCTGAAATCAACCTCTTCACCTCCCCAAACAGAAATGAAACACACTGAAATCGTCAAGGGAGCCAGAAGTAAAGGGAAAGACAGGATGAGTGAGACAAAGATCACCATCACTAAACACGAAGAAATGCACATTCATACGAAAGTAAAGCTACTGATTTTAGAGTGATTTCCTGTCACTCTCAAGACCCTGATCACTTGCAAAGGGAAAATCATGTCAAACTCTTTGTTTTTTACTAATCCTTTACTAAGTCGTTGTGAAAAATTTCAATGTAACGGAAAGGAGGCTTTTTTTTAGTAAACCTTTTATTAAAATGTTACATAGGTAAGTGACAGATCGTAAGTACACAGCTTGATGAGTTGTAACAAAGGTAGCACACCTGTGTGACCGGTGCTGGTCAGGGCACATACAGGAATCAACCAACGAACGCATTAATAAGTGGAACAACAAAATCGCTATTTCTCTCTCTCTCTCTCTCTCTCTCTTTCTCTCTCTCCCTCTCTCTCTCTCTCTCTCTCTCTCTCTCTCTCTCTCTCTCTCTCTCTCTCTCCTTTTCTCCCTCTAAAATCAATTAAAAAATCTTTACAACAATCCTGTGAGGCAGGTATTATTGTCCCAACTTTAGAGAAAAGGATGTTGAAATCCTAAGAGGTCAAGTGATTTGCTCAGGTGTACATCGCTAGCCTGTCTTCCAACCCGAACGTGATCTCCCAGCCATGTAAATCGTGGAGCGCTTTGCTCTTTTAGAGCTCTACCCTAACAATTTTTGAGTTGCCACATCTTGGTCTTGTGAGTAGGATGGATGGGAATGAGGGCAGCAGAGTAAAGAGAACTCGAGAACATCTTCCTTTATAACCATAACTAGGCTGCACAACTGGAGCCAGGCACAACATGGGTGTTTTTCTTTTGTGTGTTTTTTTAGAACAATAAACACTGTTATGACCGGTACATGGGCTGACAGGAGGGAGGGCATTTATTTGCCTTTCAGGGCCTTGATTTCCCTCCGCTAGAGCTCCAGTTTCTTGCCCTCCAGCAGAGAGCCAGCTACTGGGCCACACTGGGCTGTTCTGGAGAGAAGCACGGCTGGACCTACTCCTCGAGAAGACGGCTGATTTAGGCATTCTTTCTGCTTTCATCATACCTTTTCTGACTTTTCTTTGATCATTTTTTTGTTTAAAATCTCTTCCTCCTCAGGGGTTGGCTTGGCCCCCATCCTACAGCCCGGGGTCAGTGCCTAGTGGGACTCTGTTGCTGTGGTTTCGTATGCCGTCCATGAGCATGAGGCCGTTTGCAGTTCGATGCATGGTCGGCAACATCAATAATCCCTGTGTTGCAGGTACAGCACTCGGAGCCCCAGATGAGGGTGTCCGCGTCCAGCTTCAAGGCTCGGCACTTCTTGCTGCCTCCTGCTCGTGGAGTGCGTGTGTGCAGCGGGGCGATCTCAGTGCTGGCAGCAGGCACCCAGCTCATATTTTTTTTTTAAAAAAAATATATTTTATTGCTTTTTCACAGAGAGGAAGGGAAAGGGATAGAGAGTTAGAAACATCGATGAGAGAGAAACATCGATCAGCTGCCTCCTGCACACCTCCCACTGGGGATGTGCCCGCAACCAAGGTACATGCCCTTGGCCGGAATCGAACCTGGGACCCTCCATTCCGAAGGCAGATGCTCTATCCACTGAGCCAAACCAGTCAGGGCCCAGCTCATATTTTTGCTTCTTGTGGTGGGTTTTTCTCTTGCTGTGAGAGATGCCCAATAGCTTGGCGCCGGCTGTGAAAAGCAGATCATGGGTGTTTTTATTGATTTATTAAATATGTTTTTTATTGATTTCAGGGAGAGGGAAAGGGAGAGATAGAGATAGAAACATCAATGATGAGAGAGAGTCATTGATATCAGCTGCCTCCTGCACATCTGCTACTCGGGACTGAGCCTGCAACCTGGGCATGTGCTCTGACCGGGAACTATGACCTCCTAGTTCATGGGTCCACGCACAGCCACGGAGGCACACCGGAAGGGCAGAACATGGGTGTGTTAAATGGGTGAATTTAGTTAAGGCCTGGATTTTCATGGGATCCCTAGCAGTCCTGGAGGAGCTGTGATCAGTCTGGTGTTGCCAGTCCCTGTGGGCGTCACATTTCCCTCAGCAGGTTGTTCCTCTGCAAGTGCCTGTAATCATGCAACCAAGGAGCAGCACGGTGATGGTCATTACGGCGTTTACGTGGCAATTTCAGAGGCCTAAAGGCATTAGAAACTCATGACAGACTTCGGGTAGGCAGGGAGAGCAGCTATTACCAACCTCATTTCACAGATGAGAAAACCAGGACTCTGAAAGGGCAGGTGATGGCCGAGCTAGTGTCCGAGTGAGGCCCTGACAGTAGGTCCTCTGGTGTAGAGGCCACATAATATTTTTCTGGAGGCATTGCTTTATTTTCTGATGTTGACCATAGCAGGACACATCTTAATAGTGGAAAAGGAGTGAGTTGAGAGGAGGCAGAGAATGGGGCATGGGTGGGAGGGAGGGAAGGGGATAGAGTTAGGCCTCTTCTCTGGAACTTAAATCCTAAGTACTCACTTCTCTCTAGCTACTGAGGTTTCATCTTTGGAAGACCCAATGCCTCATTTTAAAAACAAATATCTTTTTTTTTTTTAAAAAAAAAGAAACCACAAATATCTTGAAACACTTTATGAAAGTCATAGATAATGTAACTTCTGACTCACACTATTTTATTTTGTGTGTGTTTTATTTTACCAAATTGCCCCAAGCGCCAGACAGGGATAGTATCTTATACATCTAGTATCGCCCTCAACGCATTTCACATAGTATGCTTTCAATAATGCGTTCTTCTTATTATTGAAAGACAACATACATACAGCTAAGTATACCAACTGTTGTTTTAAAAATTATATTTTTAATTGATTTTTTTTAAAAAGAGAGAGAGGGAAAGAAATGTCCATCAGCTGCCTCCTGCACACCCCCTATCAGGGATTGAGCCTGCAACCTGGGCATGTGCTCTGACTGGGAATGGAACCAGTGACATTTTTGGTGTATGAGACAACACCCAATCAACTGAGCCACACCAGCCAGGGCTGTTTTGCCTGTTCTTGAGCTTCATATAAACCAAATTATAGCATGTCTATTTTTTTGTGTGTGACTGGCTTGTATCAGAAGCCTATGAGATTCATATATGTTGTTACATATACTAGTGGTTGCTTCTTTTTTGATTGCCGAATAGTCTTCAATTGTGTGACTATGCCACAATATATTCATTCTTCTTTTGATTTGGCTTGCTTTTGGTCTGGGGCTATACTGAATAAAGTTTCTATCAACTTTTTTTAAAAATGTTTTTTTGTGTGGACATGAATACCTTTACTCTTGGGTGGGATAGGTGGGCCATAAGGTAAGTATATATTCAGCTCCAGTAAATCCTGTCATACTCTTAAGTATATTTTTAAAGGAGAAAAAGGAATTTTAAAAATAAAAACATGTATTTAGCTTTGTAAATGTTGAGACATGATTTCCCTAGAAGATATAGAGAAGTTAGAGATTTGCATCTACTTGAAATGACATAGTTTAGGTTTTTGAGAAGATAATTATAATATGAAAAAAATGTTAGACTTTTTTTTTTTATATTTGACATGTTGGAATAGGTATGTATAAATAGGGCGAGGCAAAAGTAGGCTTACAGTTGTTCAAGTGGAAAATAATCCTATATAATAAAAGGCTAATATGCAAATTGTCTCCTCGATTGGGAATTCAACCAGGAATACCACCAGGGGCCAGGGCCAGCCGGCCAACTGCCCACGGCCCTTCCCGTTGGCCAACCTGGCTGATCGGCACCCATGCATGAATTCATGCACCGGGCCTCTCGTTCAATAATAATACAAGACTAAACTGTTTCATCTATTCACAACTGTAAACCTACTTTTGCCCCATGCTGTCTATATACTTAGCAGTTTTATATACGATAGTCTCCTCTTCTCCATGGTTTCACTTTCTGTAATTTTAGTTACCCACGGCCAAACCTGCTCCAAAAATGTTAAATAGAAGATTCTAGAAATAAACAATCCATAAGTGTTAAGTTGCACATCATTTCTGGACAGCATGCTTATCACCTTGACTGTTGTCACAGTGCTTGTGCTCATGATCCTTATTTTAATTAGTTATGGCCCCAAACTGCAAGAGTAGTGATGCTGGCAACTCAGATATGCCACAGAGAAGCCATGGTGCGTCCTTTGAGCCCTGACCGGTTTGGCTCAGTGGATAGAGCATCGGCCTGCGGACTCAAGGGTCCCAGGTTCGATTCTGGTCAAGGGCATGTACCTTGGTTGCAGGCACATCCTCAGTAGGGGGTGTACAGGAGGCAGCTGATCAATGTTTCTCTCTCATTGATGTTTCTAACTCTCTATCCCTCTCCCTTCCTCTCTGTAAAAATCAATAAAGTATTTTTTTTTCAAAAGTGCTTCCTTTGAGTGAAAAGGTAAGTATAGTATAATAAGATATTTTGAGAGAGACCACATTCACATAACTTTTATTACAATACTAGAGGCCTGGTGCACAAAATTTGTGCACAGGTAGGGGGCCCTAGGCCCGGCCGGCAATCAGGGCTGATCTGTGGGGTGACTGGCAGGGCGATTGGGGGGCCCTGCTGGCACTTGCCTTGGCTGGCCTGGGGCCTGTGGGCTGGGAGCAGCTCCTGTGTTGAGCGTCAGCCCCCTGGTGGTTAGTGCACATCATAGCAACGGGTGGTTCTACTGTTTGGTCTATTTGCATATTAGCCTTTTATTATATAGGACTAGTGGCCCAGTGCACGAAATTCGTGCACATTAAAAGGGGACTAATTAGAGGAAATATTTTAATATCGCTATTTGCTCTTTCTCTATAATACAAGTGTCAGAGATTAAAGAAAATTAGTAAAACGTATATGAAAATCTTCCTCCTGTCAGAGTCTGGGGTACACCATGGAACCCAGAGTCAAGTCTTCAACCACCCACGTGCACCTTAAAATCGCTCGAGACCCAAACCTGGACAGCCCCCCTTCATTGGGCTAGATCCAGACCTGGCCAGTCCCACCCTGTCAAGCCCTGCCAGTGGGGGGGTGCAGCCTCAGATCCCCTGGGTGCCAGGGCAGGGGGGCATGGCCTGAGGTCCCCCATAAAGCCCTGCTGGGTGGAGGGAGTGGCCCGTGATCCCCCAACCTGGTGCTGGGGCAGGGGACACAGCCTCAGGTCTCCTGGCCTGGTGCTGGGGCAGGGGGCATGGCCTGAGGTCCCCCGGCCTGGCACCTGGGAAGAGGGTGCAGCCTGGGTTCCTCTGGCCTGGTGCCAGGGCAGGGGGAGCAGCCTGAGGTCCCCTGTCAAGCCCTTCGGGTGGAAGGCACGACCTGAGGTCCCCTGTCAAGCCCCATGCAGGAGGTGGGTGGGTGAGCAGCCTCAGGTCCCTGCTGATTGCTCCTTAAGGCTCGTTATGGGAACTTAGCCTCAGCTGTGGGTGCAAATTGACCAGAGTGACAGTCAATGTGCATATTCTCTCTTTATTATATAGGATATTGCTATAAAGTTTTATTTTATTATTTTTAAAAATATATATATATATTTTTATTGATTTCAGAGAGGAAGGGAGAGGGAGAGATAGAAACATCAATGATGAGAGAGAATCATTGATTGGCTGCTTCCTGCAAGCCCCCCACTAGGGATCGAGCCTGCAACCCAGGCATGTGCCCTTGACCAGAATCAAATCTGGGACCCTTCAGTCTGCAGGCTGATGCTCTATCCACTGAAACAAACCGGCTAGGGCTTATTTCATTATTATTATTATTATTTTAAAATATATTTTATTGAATTTTTTACAGACAGGAAGGGAGAGGGATAGAGAGTTAGAAACATTGATGAGAGAGAAACATTGACCAGCTGCCTCCTGCACACCCTCTACTAGGGATGTGCCCACAACCAAGGTATATGCCCTTGACCGGAATCGAACCTGGGACACTTATTTTATTATTAATCTCTTCCCCCACCTGGGCCGAATTTATAAGTTAAACGTGTCCTAGGTATGTATGCACAGGAAAAAAACATTGTACATGTGTAAGGTTCAGTACTACACATAGTTTCAGGCATCCAGTGGGGGGCCTTGGAGGTATCCCCTTTGGGTAAGGGAACAACTGGTTACTCAGAATCACAATGAGCGAGATAGCTACAGTGCATAGGAAACAATGAGGTTTGCTGGATGTGGCTTTCAGTGAGGGGGTTTTCCATGGAGAGTGAACAGCTCCTGATAAAGATCCCGACAAATCAAACACAGTTGTCCTTCAGTGTACATCTTAGTTGAATTCCTGGAAAATTCAGTGTATAGTCAAACCAAGCAAGATATACTTTGGGCTCATGCTTAAAATGAAGTTAGATTCTTGGCCCGAATTGAGAGATGTCTGAGGCGGGGAAGGGTACTGAAAAGCCACTCAGGGGTAGGATGATTAGTCTCTGTATAGGATAATGCATGTGGCAGGATGGCTTGGCCCTCACCCTCCATTCAGAGTGAGATTCAAAACACCCTCAGACTTTCAAAATGATCATAGCGGGACAGCGCCACCCATGGAAAACCACTCTTTTAGACCCCTCTGTTCAGTACAGTAAATAATAGCCACCTCTGGCTTATTATATTTAATTTAACTAATTAATATTAAAGACCATTAAAAGTTCAATTTCTCAGTTATTTCAAGTGCTTAAAAGCCACATGTAGCAAAACTTCCCGCAGAGAAAAGGCCTGATCCAGATGCTTTTACTGGTTAATTCTACAACCAGTTATAGAAGAAGTTAGACCAGTTTTTCACCAACTGTTCCAAAAAATAGGAAAGGGCGTATTTCCCAATGTGTGCGTGAAGCCCACGTTACCCCGATACCCAAACCAGACAAAAACGGCACCAGGAAACTACAGACCAACATCTCTTATGAGTATAGACACAAAAATCTCCTCAACAAAACACTGCAAAATCTAATACATAAACTATGACCAAATGAGGTTTACTAGGAATGCAGAGCAGGTTTAAATATGAAAATGAATTAATGTAGTACATCATATCGATAGAATAAAGAACAAAAACCACGTGATCATCTTAATAACTGCAAAACCCCACCAAAGCAAAACAAAAAACAAACCAAAACAAAAAACCTCAACAAAACTGACAGTATCCCAAACCCCTTCATGATAAAAACATGTAACAAACCTGGATTCAAAGGGAACTTCCTCAATAGGATAAAGAGCATCTACAAAAACCCCACAGCTAACGTCATACTTAAAGACGAAAGCTGGAAAGCTTTTCCCCTAAGATGAGTAACAAGACAAGAATGTCCACTCTTGCCACTTCTATTCAATGTTGTGTTGAAAGTTCTAGCCAGGGCAATTAGGCAATAAAGAGAAATAAAAGGCATCCAGATTAGAGAGGTTTTCAGAGGATATAATCTTGTATACAGAAAATCCTAAGGATTCTCTAAAAACCTATTTGAACTAATAACAAGGTCAGCAAAATCAGAGGGTAAAATATCAGCAGATAAATATCAATCGTATTTTATATACTTGTAATGAACAATCCAAAAATGAAATTTAAAAAACAATGGCCAGGCCAGAAGGGATTGACATGAAATATTCAAAGTAATGAAGAGCAAGAACCTGTAACCAAAACTACTCTACCCAGCAAAGCTATCATTTAGAATGGGAGGACAGATAAAGAGATTCCCAGACAAGCAAAAGCTACAGGAGTTCATCACCACCAAACCAGTATTACAAAAAATGTTGAAGAGTCTTCTTTAAGAAGAAGAAGAAAAACCATGAATACGAAAATGTCAATAACTATACATCTATCAACAATTACACTGAATACACGAAATACTCCAGTCAAAAGTCATAGGTTGGCTGAATGGATAAGAAAACAAGATCTTTACATATGCTGCCTACAAGAGACTCACTTCCAATGGAAAGACATACAAACGGCCTGACCAGTGTGGCTCAGTGGTTGAGCATCAATCTGCGAACCAGGAGGTCAGGGTTTGATTCCTGGTCAGGGCACATGCCTGGTTTGCAGACGCCAGTGTGGGGTGCACAGGAGGCAACCGATCAATGATTCTCTCTCATTGTTGATGTTTCTCTCTATCTCTCCCTCTTTCTTCCTCTCTGAATTCAATAAAAATATATTTAAAAAAAGAAAGACACACAAACTGAAAGTAAAGGGATGGAAAAAGATATTTTGTGAAAATGGAAACTAACAAACAAACGAGCAGGGGTAGCTATACTTATATCAGACAAAATAGACTTTAAAGAAACTAAGAAGGACCCAGCAACTCCACTTCTGGGTATTTATCCAAAGAAATGCAAAACACTAATTCGAAAAGACATATGCATCCATATGTTCATTGCAGCATTATTTACAACTAGAGGCCCGGTGCACGGATTTCTGCATTAGTAGGGTCCTTCAACATGGCCTGCAGGGATCCAGCCATGCCTGGCGGCCAGGGAGGAGCCCAAGCCTGGGCCTGGCGCCACACCGCTCCCACTCATCCTGGCCCCTCTGTGCCTTCCTGCAGCCACTGCTGCTGGGTAGGCTCACTAGTCATGAGCTCAGCATCTGGCTCCGCTGTGGGAGTGCACTGACCACTAGGGGGTAGCTCTTGCGTTAAGCATCTGCCCCCTGGTGGTCAGTGTATGTCATAGGTTTTCATTTATGTAGATAGCCAATATATGGAAGCAAATTAAGTGTCCATCAATAAGTGAAGGGATAAAGAAGAAGTGGTACATATATACAATGGAGTATTACTCGCCATAAAAGGGAACTGCAACAACATGAGTAAAATAAGTCAGAGAAAAACAAATGCTTTATGATTTCACTTTTATGTGGAATCTAAAAACAAACTAACTGAAAGAAACAAACAAACTCATAGATGCAGAGAACAGTTTAAAAAATACGTTTATTTATTGATTTCAGACAGGAAGGGAGAGGGAGAGAGAGATTGAAACATCAATGATAAGAGAGAGTCATGGATTGGTTGCCTCCTGCATGCCCCCTTCCTGGGGACTGACCCACAACTCGAGCAGGTGCCCTTGACCGGAATCAAACCTGGGAGCCTGCAGGCCGAGGCTCTATCCACTGAGCCAAACCGGTTGCAGAGAGCATTTTGATGGTTGCCAGATGGGAGGAGGCTTGGGGTGCTAAGTAAAATGGTGGAAGGGATTAAGAAGTACAAATTGGTAATTACAAAATAGTCATGGGATGTAAAATATAGCTTAGTTCAATAATATTGTAATAACTGTATGGTGTCAGATGGGTACTAGATTTATCAGGTGATCACTGCATACATTTCGTAAATGTCTAATCACTATGTTGTACACCTGAAACTAATATAATATTGTATGTCAACTGTGACTGAAAAATAAAAAAAATATTAAAAAAGAAAACAATTTCATTTATAAAAGCACCAAAAAGAATAAAATACTTAGAAATACATTTAATAAATAAGGGTAAAATGTATATTCTGAAAACTACAAAGCATTGTTGGAAGAAAATAAAGGAGACCTAGGCTAGCTGGCGTGGCTCAGTGGTTGAGAGTCCATTCGTGCACAGAGATCACTGGTTTGATTTGCGGTCAAGGCACATGCCTGGGTTTGGGGCTTGATCCCTCAGTAGGGGACATGCAGCAAGCAGCCGATTGAGATATTTCTCTCATCATCATCGGTTTTTCTTTTCTTTTTTAAGTCCTCATGCTTGAGGATATTTTTTTCCATTGATTATTAGATAGAATGGAAATGAGACGGAGAGACAGAGAGAGAGAGAGATGTGAGAGACACATCGATTAGTTGCCTCCCCCACACATGACAGACTGAAGCCAGGGATTGAACCTGCAACTGGGGTATGTGCTCTTGATGGTGATTCACACCCAAGCCCCTTCAGCCCATGGGCTGATGCTCTAACTACTGAGCAACCAGCCAGCTCATCATTGATGTTTCTATCTCTCCCTCCTCCTCTCTCTAAAAATCAATAAAACATTTAAAAAAGTACATCTTGCTGTAACCGGTTTGGCTCAGTGACTAGAGCGTCAGCCTGCGGACTGAAGGGTCCCAGGTTCAATTCCGGTCAAGGGCATGTACCTTGGTTGTGGGCACATCCCAAGTAGGGGGTGTGCAGAAGGCAGCTAATTGATGTTTCTCTCTCATCAATGTTTTTAACTCTCTATCCCTCTTCCTTCCTCTCTGTAAAAAGAAATCAATAAAATATATTAAAAAAATAAAAAAGTACATCTTAATTCAGACTAGCTACATTTCATGTGTTTACTAGCCACATGTGTCTAGTGGCTACCATTAAAAACACACACACAACAAGACCTAAATAAGTGGAAAGACATTCCATATTCATGGATCAGAGGAGTTAATATTGTTAAGATGGCAATACTCTATAAACTGATCTACAGGTTCAGTGCAATTCCTATCAAAATCACAGCTGGCTTCTTTGTAGCAATTGACAAGCTCATCTTAAAATTCATAAAACAATATTGAAAAAGGAGAACAAAGTTGGAGGATTCACTTCCCAATTTCAAGAACTCACTACAAAACTACAGTAATCAAGACAGTGTTTTACTGGCATAGAATCAAACTGAGAGTCTAGAAATGAGCTCCTCCATTTACCATCAATTGATTTTTTCAACAGGTACCAAAACAAAGTAGTAGGGGAAATTGTTTCAACAAATGGTGCTGGGACAACTCGATATCCACGTGCAAAAGAACGAAGTTGGACTCTGTGTTGGGGGACCCCAAGACCACACTCAATTTCAATGATTTGCAGGAAAATTCACATAATTCAGCATAGTCATACTTGTGACTATGATTTACTAGAGTGAAAGAAAGCAAAGCAAAATAAGCAAAGGGCAAAAGAAGGCTCATGGTGTGAATGAAGTCCAGATGTGAGCTTCCAAGGGTCCTCTCCCATTGAGGTCACATAGGATATACCCAATTCTCCCAGCAAGGAGTTGGAACAACATGTGTGAAATGTTGCCAACTAGGGAAGCTCATTAGAGATTCAGTGTCAATATTCTTATTGGGCTGGTCACATGGGCACTCTGCCTAGCAAGTACCAAAATTCCAGACCTTCAGAAAGAAAACAGGTGTTCGGCATAAACCACATTGTTTGTATAAACAATTTAGGCACAGCAAGCTCCTCTTATCAGTTAAGGGTGTGAAACAGTCTGAAATCTCTTTCCAAACTCCAGCCAATGGCCATTTTTTGTAAGCGGGCTTTTACAAGGTTAGCTGTGTGAGCCTGTTATGTTAACTCTTTCTGTACAGATCCCTACCCCACACCACATAAAAAACAAAACAAAACAAAACAAAAAGACAAAAGTCAAAATGGACCAAAGACCTAACTGTAGGAGCTAACACTATGCAACTCTTAGAAGAAAACATAGAAGTGATTCTTCACAACCTTGGACTTGGCAACTGTTTCTTAGGTGACTTCAAAAACACAAGCAACCAAAAAAAAATACATAAATTGGACTGTATCAAAATTAAAAACATTTGTGCATCAAATGACATCATTAAGAAAGTAAAGGAGGAGAAACATTTGAAAATCACACATCTGAGAAGAAACTTTATCTAAAGATATAAGAAACTCGCCCTGACCAGTTTGGCTCAGTGGATAGAGCATCGGCCTGCAGACTCAAGGGTCCCAGGTTCGATTCCAGTCAAGAGCATGTACCTTGGTTGCGGGCACATCCCCATTGGGGAGTGTGCAGGAGGCAACTGATCAATGTTTCTCTCTCATTGATGTTTCTAACTCTCTATCCCTCTCCCTTCCTCTCTGTAAAAAATCAGTTAAAAATATATTAAAAAATAAAGATACTCTTACAACTTGAAAATAAAAAGATAGCCTGGCTGGTATAGCTCAGTAGTTGAGCATTAACCCATAAACCAAGAGGTTGCCAGTTCAATTCTTGGTCAGGCACATGCCCAGGGTTCGGGCCTGATCCCCAGTGGGGGTATGCAGGAGGCAGATAATCTGATGTTTCTATCTCTCTACCCCTCTCCCTTCCTCTCTCTCTAAAATAAAATATTTTTAAAAAGAAAATAAAAAGGCAAAGAATCCAATTTAAACAGGGGCAAAGGATTTGAATAGACATTTTTCTCCAAAGACGATGTACAAATGGCCAACAAGCACATGAAATGATATTCAAAATCATTAGTCTTCAGGAATCTGTGAATCAAAACCGCAATGAGACACTGCTGCATACCCAGTAGAGGGTTATGATAATAATTAAAACAAACAAACAAACAAACAAACAAAAAGGGAAATAGCAAGTACTGCTCAGAATGTGGAGTATCAGAGCCCTCATACATGCTGGTGGAATGCAAAATGGCATAGCCATGTTGGAAAACAGTCTGGATGTTCCTCAAAATATCAAACAGAATTACCAAGTGCCAGCAAATCTACTCTTAGGTATTACCCAAGAGAAATGAAAACATATGTCCACACAAAAACTTGACAAATGTTTATAGTAGCTTGTTCATAACAGCCAATAAATGGAAACAACTCAAGTGCCTGCCAACTGGTAAATGGATAAACAAAATGTTGTATATCCACTCAGTGCAATACAATTCAACCATAAGAATGAATAAGGTGATTTCCAACATGGATGAATCTTGAAAATATTATGCTAAGTGAAAGATGCCAGTCACAAAAGACCACACATTATGATTCCATTTATAGGAAATGCCCAGAATAGGAAAATCTGTAGACAGAAAGTAGATGGGTGGTTTCCTAGGGCTGTGGGGGGATGGTAAGGAAGGGGTGGTAGGTAAAGGTTATAAGATTTTTTTTAGGTGATAACAGTGTTCTAATTTTGACTGGTGATGGTCATACATATCTTGAATTACACTGAAAACCAATTTTATTGTAGGTGAAGTATCTATAATAATAAAAGCATAATATGTTAATTAGACCAGACAGCCAATAGGCCTTCTGGACAATCTTCTGAATGAAGCTGGGGCTGCGAGGGCCGAGCCTCTTGCATGAATTTTGTGCATTGGGCATCTAATATCTCAATAATGCTGTTAAATTTAATTTTTAAAATAATCAAGACTAAGTATGTTTTTACTCACTTAGCAAAGATTCCAAAATGATTGTCCCCAAGTGCCAAAGAGGGTGTGTGACAAGCAACTGGTGCATATAAACTGGTAAAGCAAACAAAAAACCGTTCAAAAACATTGTAGAAAACCTAAAACAACATCAACAACCTAAAAAAATGCTCATCCCTACAAATTTCAGTTTTGAGAATCTATCCTAAACAAATATTCATATGTAGAAAATACATAATGCACAAAGGTTTAATTTCTTAATATATTTTTATTGATTTCAGAGAGGAAGGGAAAGGGTGAGAATGAGCTAGAAACACCGATGATGAGAGAGAATCATTGATAGGCTGCCTCCTGCAAGCCCCCAACTGGGGATGGAGCCCACAACCCGGGCATATGCCCTTGACCGAAATCGAACCCAGGACCCTTCAGTTCACAGGCCGACACTCTAGACACTGAGCCAAACTGGCCAGGGCAGGTTTATTTTTTATTATTTTTAAACAATTTATCTTTAAAAAAATTTTTATCTTTATTGTTGAAAGTATTACAGATGTCCCCTTTCTCACCCATTGACCCTCTCCACCCTGCTCCCGCCCCCTCCCCAGGCCTTCACCATACTATTGTCTGTGACAAAGGCTTATTTATTTATTTTTAAAAATATATTTATTAATTTCAGAGAGAAAGGGAAAGGGTGAGAATGAAATAGAAACATCAATGATGCGAGAGAATCATTGATCGGCTGCCACCTGCACACCTCACACTGGGCGTGCATCCTGCCTGGGAATCCAACCATGACCTCCTGGTTCATAGGTTGACACTCAACCACTGAGCCACATTGAACGGGCTCATCATTGATGTTTCTATTTCTCTCTCCCTCTCCCTTCCTCCCTCTAAAAATCAATCATTTTTTTAAAAAAAATCAATGAAAACATATAATTTAAAAAATTTAGCAAATAAGGGTAAAATGTATGTTCTGAAAACTACAAAGCATTATTGAAAGCAAATAAAGGAGACCTAGCCTGGCCAGTGTGGCTAAGTTGGTTGAGCATCGTCCTGTGCACCAAGAGGTCACTGGCTGGATTCCTGGTCAGAGCACATGCCTGGGTTTAAGTCTCAATCCCCTGCAGGGGGTATGCAGGAGGCAGCCGATTGATGTTTCTCTCTCTCTCTCTCTCTCTCTCTCTCTCTCTCTCTCTCTCTCTCCTCCCCCCTTTTCCTCTCTGTCTCTCAAATCAATAGTGTGTGTGTGTGTGTGTGTGTGTGTGTATGTATATATATATATATATATATATATATATATATATATATACATAAAGTTAGTCACTTTATAAAAAATATTAAGTATAAGTACTTGTATGCATAGATACAGCAAATATGATAGAGATAGTAACAGTGAAATATGGGAAACATTGCTAACCCCACATCAGTTACCTAAAATATAACAATCTATGCATTTTACTGTATATAAATTGTACCTAAAAAAGGACTGTACAATCGGATCAGTGAGCCTCAGTAGTTGACCATCGACCTATGAACCAGGAGGTTACGGTTCAATTCCTGGTCAGGGCACATGCTTGAGTTGCAGGCTTGATCCCCAGTGGGGAGTCTGCAGGAGGCAGCCGATCAATTATTCTTTCTCATCATTGATGTTTCTATCTCTCTCTCCCTCTCCTTTCCTCTCTGAAATCAATAAAAACATATTTTTAAGAAAGGACTGTACAAAAATATTGGATTCTAGTTAATAATGTGCACACTGAAGCATGCAGAGGGAAGTGTATTCAAATCGGCCTCCTTTTTTTCAAATTAAACACAGTTATCGCACATTCACTGTAAGCAACTGCCAAGTCCTCAAAATACAAAGCTTAGCGACACAATGTTACCTTTGAGGACTTCCGAGCTATACCAACTGTATAAACGCAACTTTATGGAAACGTGTAGGAGAGGATAATTTGAGTGAGAAAAAGATGACACTGGAGGTTTGGGAATGGATATCCTATATAATAAAGATGTAATATGCAAATAAGATGTAAGTGCTGTGTAATGACCGGATCACAGATCAGCAGGAGGGTGGGGCAGCAAGCTACAAGCTGGTGGTGGAGAGCTACAGGAGGGGGCAGAGCAACAAGCTGTGAAGGGGTGAGGGGTGGGGAGAAGGGGAAGGCAGGGGGAGCTACAGGAGGGCGGCAGCAAGCTACTGGCTCAGGGATTCATGCGCAGGGCTACTGGTTTCAGGATAAGCAGGGTTCAGAGCTGTGAAAACGTGGTCCACCCAAAGATTTCTCCTCATCTGTCCCTTAGTCTCCATGCCTTAAGCCATTTTCTACCACTGCCTTCTCTATATTTTTGCCCCTTTTTACTTACAGCTCTTTCAACTCCCTTGCCTCTAGTCCATCCACCTTTCTACTCACTACCACTTAACTTTCGTGGGGAGCACTTCAGCAAAGCTACTTCAAAAGCATGAAAAGTCCAATGGGAAGATCCAATAGTTCCACACACAGCAATGCATACGGAGGAAACAGAGATGCTTTCAAACCTAAATTGCTTAAGTGTTATTTATATTAGCCTAAATGTTTAAACTTAAATGCTTACTAGGGAACTATTGGATGCATTAAAATACATCATTAGGAGACATGATTAAACCATTAAAATGTGTTTTTCTTTTTCAAGGAATATTTTAATAAGGCAGACAACATGCTTCTCTAACATGCATTTTCACGTCACAGAAGGTAAAGCGAAACATCCTGTTTCAGGTGAAAATGGTCCACTTTATGTGTATACACTGGAAGCAATTTAAAATGTGCTGTAATTATAATTTCAGACTTTGAAATTTGAGATGCCAGTATCTTCTCATTCTTCATATGGGAAAAGGAAATTGCTTTGAAAATCATTTGCATCGTGGGCAAAAATTCAACAGCTCTGTTTTCAGGCTCACTCTGTCGTCTTCACGATTCAGACGATGCAAGGAAAGCTTCAGGTCAACCTTTTAGAGAAGACGCTTCAGCCTGCAGGATCTCGTCATCGTGGAGCATGTTGGTGGCAATCACAGTGCAGGCGTGAAGAAGCTGTGCGTTTACACAGTAGTTATCCCACTGGCTCACCTGTGTTCAAGTTCGCACCCACAAGTGGACCTGATTCTGGACGTTCTACTTGAACTCTGACTAGTGTTTCCTGCGGATCAAAACCAGAATTCTGAGCAAGAGCCTTGGGAATAATGAGCACAGCAAATGCTTGAACTCCAAGCTGGGCCCTGCCCTCTACCCGGGGCTCATGTTTGATCAGGGCTTCTGCCATTGCCACTCCCACTGCACCAGCGCCTGCAGGACACAGCCATCGATACCTTTTTCAATGGCCCTCAAGACATCTCTTATCGCATCTTTGACTGGAGTGACTGTGTGCTTATTGAGTCACATTTCTCAGTAAAGGTGAACTTCTCTTCTCCCAATGGATACTCATGGACAGGTCCTGCATGTCCCCAGCGAGTCAGCCTTCCCATATTTCTCCTCCTACCTCTGTGCAGCTACTATGCCCGCTCTTGCAAGAGCATCTAAAGAAAATGGGTCAATTTCCATTTGATTAATAACAACAAATCCTTTACCTGAGTTACACCGCAGGATTTCTTTTTCAGTTCTACTATTTTTTTAAAACTCTATTTTTAATGAATTTTCCTTCAGTTTTGCTGGGTTCTCTCTTCTGCCCTCTTGTAAAGAAAAAAAGCCCGAATTCACTTTTCCCCCCTTCATATTCTAATGACACATTGCATTTGAGGATGTATAGTCTTCCACTCTCTTTTTTTTTATGTCAGGATGTCATGCCCCACTGTCCAAAACAAGACCTCTGATGAAGCTTGTATCAGTTTCAAATTTATGTTCTGCTCCATGATCTCGACCATTAAGAGGTCAATAGGTTCATCTTGTTTTTTTTTTTTTTTTTAATGGTCAAAACGGAGTCAACTACAGCCCCTGCTAAGACATCAGCAAGTTCAGCATGAACTTTAGTACATAGAGACGTCTGGCCACATCATGAGTGTTTCTCTGTCCATCTCTTTGCTTACTTTTTTTTTGGTCACCGAGGTAGACAAAACGAGCTGTGAAAGAATTGAGGCGGCAGCTGTGTGGATGCAGGAATCAAGTACAGAGGCAAAAGGGCCGTTGGAGCTTAGGAGAAAGTGAAGGTCCGCGCCTTAAGGGAAGGGAAGAGGGGTGTGTGTGTGTGTGTGTGTATGTGTGAGAGAGAGAGAGAGAATAAGAGAACGAGAATCTTTGTTTACTTTGACTTGTTCTAAAAATGGAAGTACCTTTTTCTTTGCAGCTTCAAATCCTTGTTATGATTCTGGGATGAGAACTTCAGACACATAGAGACCCATCTGTGTTAGTAGTTCTCCAGTGATTAGGACACTGGAAGTGGTTCCACCATCTGGGCTGTCTCCACTGTGGCTACCAAGGAGGCTGTTGGGGACTGAATTTGCATCTCAGGAAGCAGCACTTGCCGTCTTTAGTAAGCTTGAGGTCCCCGAGCCAGAAACAAGCATCTTCACGGTGCCTTTAGGCCCAAGTTGGTCCTCAGAATGTCCGACAGCCCCCAGGCTGTGTTGATGTGAACCGTCAACACTGACCGGGCTTGGGTCACCTCAGCCTTGGGGTGTGGGGTCTTCACAGCTGACCAAGCAGAAGTGGAAGAGACCCAGCATGAAGAATGCCCAGAGCTAGCTCCCAACCTCCTACTTTGAAGTGCATTATAAGAATAAGACGGACGGATGGAGAGCTGATGCAGCTACAGCAAAGTGGTCACTGTCGAAGCCAGGCAGTACCTATGTGAGTACTCACTGCACAAATTCTTTCAACTTCCCTGCATGTTTGAAACTTACATGTTGGAGAAAAATGTGTATAGACTGCCTCAGTGAGTGAGCGAATTAATAGCCTGAAAGACTAGGCAGGAATCTGCTGAAACATTGTCTTTACACTCTCCTGTATATACTCCAAAGTGGGCTGGCATTCCTTTTATAATAAACTTTATTTCAAGAAGAAAAGTGGCACTAGAATCAATCGATAAATACAGGCATTTATTCCGAAGGCATAATGCCAAGAAGAAAGTCCCAGAAATCAGCGTGGAGTGGGAGAAAGCTGCTGCCCTTGACCAAGGGCGGGCAGAACGGGTGCCTCTCTACAGCCCAGCTGTGCAGGGAAGTCCAGGGGCAGAGCTCATGGCTGGGCCCTGGGCTGTGGACCCGGGGTCTGGCCTGTCCATCTGCCAGTGCATTCTGTGTCCCAAGAAGCCCAGTGTCAGGAGAGGCGGCAGAGGAAGTCGTGCAGGGGCAGGGCCAGGACCCCCGACAGGGAGATCCCCAAGGTGTCGGACACACAGGCGGTTGCCATGGCAAATTCCCGGTGCTCGTCACTGGTCTGGGGGAGTGGGGACAGGGAGCAGGGGTGAGGCTTCCATTCTCCACACCCCTGCCCTGGTTTTCCCCAGAGAGGCCACCCCCAGCCCTCGTTGGACCGGTGCTGACCTCCAGGGCGATGTTGTGGAAGGTGTTCACGTAGGCGGCACCCCCCAGGAGCCCCTCATACAGAACGATCAGGAAGACGAGGTAGATGCTCGGCAGGAAGCTCAGCCACACGTGCACCAGCAGGAAGACCAGGTTGAAGCACTGTGGGTGCAGGTGGAGGGCAGGGCTGAGCCTGGACTCGCGGCAGGAGAAAGGGAGGCTGCCATCCCCCCAGTGGCCCCAGTTCTTGGAGACACTGAGGAGGGAGAGGGCTGGCAGGCTGGGATCGAATCCCAACATCCAGCTGGCCTACAGACCCTGGGGTCTGGGTCACACCTTCTCTCTACCCTATCCCACACCCAGACCTCGTGGGTCTCCTCTCTGGTCCCTTTGCTCATGTCACTCCTACTCCCCGGAATGCCATTCCACCTCCCCGCATGTGGGATCCCTTTGCCACTGTCCAAAGCTCAGCGTGGACCAGGGGCCCTTAGTCCTGTGACCTCACTCCTCCTCCCGAGGGCTCTCTGAATAGTTTCCCCCATTGGGGCTCCAGTTAGGCCAGTGGTTCTCCATGGGGCTTGGTTTTGCTGCCTGCATGACGTTTGGCAATGTCTGGAGATCTTGGTTGTCACAACTGGGAATGGAGGCTGCTTTTGGCATCTAACGGGGGGAGGCCAGAGGGGCCGGACAGCCCACCACAAAGAACAATGTGGCCCAGCGCTGAGGTGGAGACGCACCAGCTCAGCCGTTCCCACCTCCTTTAGGAGCCTCTCTGACCGCACCGAAGGGTGTCGGTCCCTCCTCATTGCCCTGGCCCCTCAGGGGATCCCAGGGTCCCATCCTGAGTGCAGGGTTGTCACCAGGGCAGCTCACGGCTTGATGCACATGAGGGTCACCCACAGGCCTCGCCCTCAGAGGTCCTAATTCGTTCCGTCTGAGCGAGGCTCAGGAATCTGCATTTAAAAGGACACACTTTGGTGATACTAACGTGACCTGTGAAACACTGCAAACACTTTCATCTGCAGCATTAGGCTATATGCTTCCTGCAACGGAATTAAGTGATTCTACGCCCCTATTTCTACAAAGCAGCCTTGGTTGAAATTATAACTAAAGTCATGAGCTACACGTCAGCAGGATCTAATGAAGAACCCTGAGTTAAGATTTATTAACACAACAATTTGGGCCTTCGGGTCTACAAAGCCCTGGGCTGGTGGTACAGCTTCAGCAAATAAAGGAGAAAGTTAGAGGATATTGGCACGCTGTTGCCATAATGTTAAAGTGTAATCTATACTTACTCTAGATCTTGTTATGGATTTAAGCTAAGGGCCAAGGACATTCCTATAGTAATTGAAAGTTTATTTTAATAGTGACTTATGGGGCTGGAGAAACAATACATGCTGATTATGTAAAAGTACTTTTCTTCGCCCGGCCAGGGCGGCTCAGTTGGTTGGAGTGACATCCTGTGCACCAAAAGGTTGCAGGGCAGATTCGATCCCGTCAGAGCACATACAGAAGACAACCAATCAAGTGTTTCTCTCTCACGCTGATGTTTGTTTCTCTCTCCCTTCCTCTCTCTCAGCATGTCCTTGGGTGAGGATTTTAAAAAAGTACTTTTGTTGGACTGTTGTAGGGAAAGGTGTTTGTTTTCTTAAAGCTGTAGATTACTTTTGTCGTGGGTAGTTGAATTTGCTCACCAGCCCTAAGATATACAATCTGTTGAGTACAATGTAACTGATCTTACGTAATAAAAGGCTAATATGCAAATCAACTGAATGGCAGAACGACTGGTCTCTATGATGCACACTGACCACCAGGGGGCAGATGCTCAAAGCAGGAGCGCTGCTCAGCCAGAAGCCGGGGTTACAGCTGGCGAGCAGGGGGTTACAGTGGCGGTGGCAGGAGCATCTCCTGCCTCCACAGCAGTGCTAAGGATGTCCAACTGCCAGCTTAGGCCCGCTCCCTGCCTAAGCCATTAGCGGACAGCCCCCAAGGACTCCCAGACTGCAAGAGAGCGCAGGCAGGGCTGAGAGACCTTCCCCCTGTCCATGCATGAATTTCACGCATCAGGCCTCTAGTTCCATAATTAACCGTGCAGAGTAAAAGAACTGTGCATTTTCTTATTGTTAGAAATGTTATTTGAAGGCCTGTGTTTCTGCATGAGGCTTGTGCAAATAATCATGAAGTCAGTGATTCTAACTGAGACATCTCTTTCTTACAACTACCCGGAGATGTAGATGGTGGCCATTCCTGATGAGGAAACTATGTCACACAGCTACTGAGTACAGGAGCTGGGATTTATATCAGCTTTGCCTGGCTCCAAGGACACATGGGACATGCGGCCCTGCTGGCCTTCTGTTCCTGTGCTTGGAGAAGCTGGGAGTGAAGGTGGGAATGGAGTGGGGGCTAGGGGCCTCGTACCTGCAGCAGGGCCAGGGCCCATGTGAACTGGATGCGAAAGCAGCGAAGAGAGGAGCGGGAGGCAAAGACACCGGCCTGGTACAGCATCTGGTACCTGAGATAGGGGCAGGGAGGAGGAGGAAGTCCTCTGGTGCCTACTCACATGGCAGCCCCTCCTTCCCCAGGCCTGCCCGGCGGACTGCCACCCTCCTCGCTGCTCTCACCAGCGGTACTGCTGAGCATGACTCAGGGACGTGTTCCGGAAGAAGAGGAGCTCAAACTGCAGCAAAGACCAGACAGGCAGATGGATGGGGACATGTGGGTCCCCACCTTGATCTCTATTCCCACACCCCTCCTGGTGCCCTCACTCACAAGGCCCTGATTGATGAAGTACTCAGCAAAGTAAACCAGGACCAACGGGATGATGTAACACTGTAGGCCCTGGAAGAGCCAGAAGACATAACGTACATGGTTGGCTGGGAGATGGCACTGGCCACAGATGGGGATGGGCCCCAGGCACCTTCCATACCTTGAACACAGTCCACTTCTCCTGAAGGGAGAGGCTTGAGCTGGAGTCTGCAGAGGAGCAGGGAGAGAAGGGCAGGTGAGGTTGGCATACGGGCTCCGCCAAGGGGTGCTGCTGGGAAAGAATCAACCCGCCAATGTGGAATTGTACAATTAAAATGGTTAAACTGGTCAACCTCATCTTATGTGTATTTCACCAGGGTTAAAAAAAAGACAAGACCCCTTCCCGGCTCTCACACAGTTCCATGGCTGTGCATCCCCACCCCAGCCACACTGGCCCCTTCTTTCTGTTTCTCGAACATTCAGGTTTGTTCTCGCGGCACTTACTGCTCCCTCTGCCTGGAACCTGCTCTCCGGGTCGTCCACGGGGCTGATGCCTTGTCAATCAAAGTTTAGCCAATGACACCTCCTCAAAGAGTCCTTCACTGACTACCTTCTCTAAGCAGAACTCCCCATTCCCCCAGTTGTCCTTTCCTAGCACATCACTGCTTTATGTCCTTCCAGCACTTACAACATGCTCCTGATTCAGCTGTTCACGAGTCGGCCTCATTTCCTCACCTTACTCACCACGCACCCCCATGATTGGAGGGTCTGGCACATAGCAAGAACCCAATGAGTATTTCCTGACTAGCTCACTGGTTGGCCCTCACGCTTCCCCTTCCCACGGTGCACTGCAGGGTGCGGGGGGGGGGGGGGTGGGGAGGCTAAATGAGGACCTCCTGTGTCTCCGACCTGGCTTCCACTCGGGGGCCTCAGGGGCCTCGCTGTTCATCAGGGGTTGCCGAGCTGCCCTCTCTGCCTCTTCTTCCCCTCCAGGGTCCTGGGGCCCGGGCGATGTGAGCAAAAGGAAATAGCTAGGAGTAGGTGGAAGGAGAGAAGGGCTGAGAGCCTCGGTCAGTGGGAGAGGCACCCCACCCCCATCCTGTGCCAGAGCCCCAACTGTAGAAAAATGCTTTCTTCCCTGGAGCTGAAACTTGTCTTCTTGTTGCTTTGACCGGGGCCTTCACCTGACTCCTGGCTCACACTACATGAGCCAGCTGTTTGCTTGACATATTACTCTAATGGCTGCCCTAGCTACTGCTTTTATGTGGTCATTCTGTGCTAGGCCAGAACCTCCCACGCTTCACTTATGTTTTGTCTTCATGCTGTTTGTCATATCCACATTCCTCCTGTGTATAATATATTTTACTTAATGCTTTCCTTCAACTGATTCCCTTTTTCTTCATGGCCTTGCCCTAAGCAATAATCTGTGAAATCACAGGTTTGATTGACTGGTTAAAATTTTTTCCAAATACACATCAGATTAATCAAGTCCACCCTCAAGTCACCTTGGGAACCACACTGTACTGGATGCTTCACACACATCGCCTTGCAGGGAAGCAAGGAGAATGACCACCACTTGAGATATGGGAACACCGAGGGTCGGAGCGGTAAAGCAGCTCGTCCCATCTCACACAGCCAACATGTGGCAGCTCCAGACTCAAATCCAGCCCCGTCAGCACCTAGAACCTGCATCCCTCAAAATAAGGCTGAAGGGATCTGAGGATTGGGGTCCTGACCTAATTTTGTTTCCTCCAACCCCTCCTCCTCCCAGCCTCGCACAGCTTACCTGGCCAGCAGCAAGGCGGGGATGCCCAGCATGGACAGCAGGGTGTGCTGGGGGGAGAGGCCAACCTGGGTGAGGCCCAGGTAGGACAATGCCCCCAGCAGCCCTGCGCCCCCAGTTCCTGAGGACCACCAGGAGATCACAGCCCTGAGGAGGAGGACACTGGAGCACTAAGCAGGACCAAAGCCAATGGGACCTCCTCTCCCCACTCCCTGCTCCCTGCCTGCTTACCTGGGGTAGAAGGCGGTGAGAGAGAGGAAGGTGACCTCCCCCAGGCCTGATGAGATGCTAGCCAACACCACACCTGGGGGGAGGATAAGCAGGACAGTGGCCACACTCAGCCTTTCCCAATACCCCAGTCCCTGGAAGTGTCTGGCCATGGCCTCCTCTGCATCAGCTCAGAGGGGCTCAGAGGGGCAGGGCTCCAGATCTGAAGTAGAACCAAACCCTCCTCTGAATGCTCTCTCACAGGGAATGAATGGCACTAACACCCACCCTTATCAAACCAGGAGCAAAAACTCATCCTGGATGCCTCCTCCACCCGCGATGGAGTCTTGGTTCCTCTGCCCAGCTCCATCTCCATCTCCATCTCCTCTAATCCATCCATTTCCTCTCATGTCCCTCACCACCTACCCCTCCAAACTGACCTCATCTCCTGTCTTCTCCTTGAGCAGTCCTAGCAGCTTCTGAGGGTTACAAAAATAATCTCTTCCCTTTGGGGAGTTGGGGTGACTACTCTCACAAATGCTCTGTTGCAATTCCTCTGAGCCCCCTACCTGATACAAAATCTCATGCTCACCACACAGGCTGGTCACCACCGAGTGGGAAAATGCAACCAGGACGAAGCTTCCAGCTGCACAAACCCCACTGAAGAGAACTCGGGGGCTGAGGGAGAGAGGAGGAAAGGGCAAGGTCAGCTTCGGCTCTCACCTCCTTGGCTTTCCCAGCTTCCCCTCCTCCTGCCCCCTGCCCCCCACCTGTAGGGCAGCAGATGAAGGCCAAGGGGAGCCAGCAATTTGATGACGAGTGTGGGGAGGATGTCTGCCAGGAGCACCGCCTGGGACAGGAGGACACAGTGAGACCCCAGACCTTCCCTGGGGCAAACCTCTGAACCAAGTGGCCAAGGAGACCTGCGACAGGCTCTGAATTCAGGTCTGGGTTCAAGTCCCAGCTCTGCTGCTCCTTAGCTGTGTGTCAAGGCATTCACATTCTCTGACTCCAGTTTCCTCACCTGGACAATGGGGGATGATTACAGTGCCTAGCTCACAGCACTGCTATGTGGACGAAATGAGCCAATATTAGCTACACACAGAAAGGGCTCAGGGAATGGCAGTCTTAATGATTATAGTTAGGACAATCCCAACTGGATGCTGAGGGGGTGGGGCTAGGGATCGGGGGAGGACCAGGTGGGTACTCACAGCTGTGGAGACAGAGTTGCAGTCAAATCGAGATGAGTCATTGTGGGGGGTAGGGCCTGGGTCTGGGTCTACCTGATGGGAAAGAAGAAAGTGTGTCACCCAGGGTAGACAAATAGGGCCTGGCTGGGGTCTCAGCTCTGCTCTGACTTGAAGGACAGCCTTGCGTCAGCACCGGCCTCCTGGACCTCAGTTTCTCTGTGTGTACAATGGGAAGGAGGAGGTTTCCATAGAATGACCCACTGGCCAAAGATGGCCCTGAAAATAGACTTTGTTCAGGAGCTTTCGTTAAAGAATGTGGGTTTCCACAAAATCTCATCTTGAACCAAATTCCTTGTTGGACCTGCAAGGTGGCAGCTGCTCCCTTTGGGCATGTGCCCTCGAGATTCTCACAGACAACAGGTTCTTAGCCAGAGGTGATTGTATCCCACAGGAACATCTGGCAATGTCTGGAGACATTCCTGATAGTCACAACTGGAGGGCAGAGAGTGCTATTGGCATCTAGCAAAGGGGCCAGGGATGCTGCTAAAGAGCCAACAATGCACAGGACAGGCCCACAACAAAGGATTATCCAGCCCAAATGTTAACAGTGTGAGGGTTAAGAAACGGCCACGGACCTGCCCCTACCCTGGCCCTACCCAGCCAACATCTGAGTTTGTACATCTGGCACCAACTGACTCCTAAAGACCCTTCCTGCTCTGAGATCAGGGAGACGGGGAACTTTAGCCCCTTGCCCCACCCCTGGGCTACCTTCTATGAGTGTTTCAAGGGAGCTTCTGCCCCAGGCGAGCCCCTCGCCTCTTCCCACAGTGGTGAAGGTAGAGAGGGTCACTTACATGGCTTTGGTTTCCAGATGCCCCCTTGTGGCTGAGGATGTCATGAGCAGCACTGAGCATCACCACGTAAGAGAAGTTGTTGCAAAGGCCCAGGAGCCTGGAGTGAGCAGGACAGATGACCCCCGTGTTACTGAGATAATGGACAGATTAGAACAGATCTTAACCTCCTTTCAGGCCCACAATCTAACCGCAATCCTAGGCCCATCCTCCCCTTTCCTTCAACCAAGCTCCCGCTTTTTCCCTCTTATCACCAGACCTCATCTCCAATCAGTGTCAGGGTTGGAAATATGGGCTTTGGGAACACAGACTTGGGTTCACGTCTAATCTCCCAGATTTCTCTCAGGAAGAGGAGAGAACAATCCTCGACGATGTTCCTCTGAGCTCCCACCAGTTCCTGGGGAATTTCTCAGCCACTGAGCCTCTGTCTCGGATGCGCTGTGGGTCAGTAGCAAGTTCCTGGGGCTTGAAACCAAAGGACTATTGTTCAGGCCCCAGGTCCGCTGCTTCCTACGTGAGTGGTCTCGGGCTACTCATGTGTCAAGTGGCGATACAAATTTCTGTTCCACCTGGCGGAGTTCGAAGGGTCAAAACAAGATAATACCCAAGTCCTTTATGATCCATGGAGGATCTTGTTTGCATGCGTTCATCTCCCAGAGCAGCACTCCAGTGATGGGGATGGAACTGGGCCCAGGGCCAGAGCTTTCATGCGTCCTTTTCACAGGCCTATTTCACTGCTGGGAAACTGAGACTCGGAGAGGCTGCGTGACTTACATGGGAAGTCACTTCCAACCCAACCTGCCACCCAAGTCCTTGATGCTTAGGTGGTGCTAGGAGTATTTTCCAGCACTTAAAGGAATTTTAGGAGATAGATGGATGATCTCTTCAAAGTGCCCAGCCCTTGTGGTTTAGTGGTTGAGCGTTGACCCATGAAACAAGAGGTTCGATTCCCGGTCAGGGTTCAAGCCCCGGCTGTGAGCTCAATCCCCAGTAGGGGGCAAGCAGGAGGCAGCTGGTCAATGATGTTTCTCTCTCTATCTCTCTCTGCCCCTCTCCCTTCCTCTCTCTCCAAAAATCAATAAAAAAAATATTTAATAAAGTAGCGATGCACTTATTTAAGTGTGCATTAGGAAAATATTGGCTTTCCATAGAGTAGTGATTTAAGGTTTTCTTAAAAACAAACAAACAAACAAACAAA
The DNA here is from genome assembly GCA_004026665.1 of Murina feae. Taxonomy (NCBI): domain Eukaryota; kingdom Metazoa; phylum Chordata; class Mammalia; order Chiroptera; family Vespertilionidae; genus Murina; species Murina feae. The sequence continues at coordinate 8,058 of PVJC01008964.1, read as the reverse complement.
CAAACAAACACATATTGCCCTGGCCGGGTTGCTCAGTGGTCAGATGTCGGCCCACAGAGGGAAGGGTGGGGTGAGTGCGGGAGGCAACCAATCCCTGTGTCTCTCTCCCCCCGATGCTTCTCTCTCCTTTCTCCCTCCCTTCCACTCTAGAAATCAATGGGAAAAATATCCCCAGATAAGGATGAAAAGAAAAACATCAAAACCTCTACTTATGAATTTAAAGGCTTCACTGGTTGGAATAAAAACAAGTAAGCAATCCCACAGGTGGTAGGAGGATCTGGCCAAAATGTTTAGCGGGTAAGTAAACGAGTTAAATCCGGGAAATGTGCACATTGTCTCGGGCCAAACCAAGTGGCTCGGTCCACACGTGTGGTTTCAGCAGCTCCCTTCCAACCCTGTCCTCCCCTCTTTCCTCTCGCGGCCCCTCCTCCCAGCCCCTTTCCGCTGCGTCCCGCTCCTCAGGCCGCTCACCAGAAGCCCATCGCGTTCTTCCAGGGCGCGCCCTGCCGGGCCGGCGGCGGGGGCCCAGAGTCCCGGGGTTCCTGGGCCGTCGCCTCTCCTGCGAGGGCGGGAAGAAGGCATGACCGCCGCCCCGCGCAGGGGTATGGTGACCCCACCCGCGGGTGTCCTCCGGGTCGCGCCCGCTCCGAGCTGTCAGGCGGGCCCCGGGCCAGGGGCAGTCGCTCCAGCGCGGGGCCGTCACACTCACCCTCGGAGTCGGACAGGCGTCGCCGGGAGCCTGCGCAGCCGCCCATGGCATCGGGTCCAGGTGCCCAGGGGTCCAAAGTCAGCGAACGTTCCGAGTCGGCCCCGACGGGACGGGGAGGGTCCGTGTGACCTGTGAGAAGGGTCAACGCCCCACTGGGGGTCCCAGCGGCGCTTCTCTGCTGCACTCGCGCCCCCCGAAATCCACCACGCAAAGCCGGGGACCCATCTCGCGGCCTCCCACGCCCCACCCGTCCGACTCCGCCCCCGCCCCTCGAAAGCAAGGGGTCTCTGCAGCCTGTACCTTTAAGAGCAGCTGAACATTCCGCACCGCGGAGCAGCAGGTCGGCGGGTCACGTGACGGCGCCAGCGGGTTCCCCCATCACGTGCTCGGAGGTCCGTACCACTTCCGGGTTTCCTCTCCGTCTTCGCTTTAGGCCTCGCCGGCTCTGGGATGTGGGGCTGAGAAAAGCCAGGAGGACCCTGGAGCCGCTGGTTTGAAACTGCGGTGGGTGGAAGCAGCACCAAGAGCCCTGCCCTTAGATGATCGGTGCCCGCGGCCGCGACGGGTCTTGTGCCAACACTCATCATGGCTGCGAGCGGCTTCAGCGTCCCCGGCCCTCACCTGCCAGAAACAAATATGGCCGCCTAACTACTCATTTCCGCCCCGACCAGCTACTCCTTCCGCCCCGACCGTTTCTGGCTGGGAACAAAGACGGACCGCTGCAGGTCGTTCTTACTCCTCTTGGTTGTCCTGATGTCGCTTTAGAAACGGAAGGTAAAGGTAGCCGCCGCCTAAGAGGATTTCATGAATTATTGAAGTATCCAAGGCGCTGAGAGGTCCCGTTACCTCTCATTCTAGAAACAAAGAATATCACAGGAGTCCAACCCCCGCTCTTACAGGCGAGGAAACAACGAAGAAGAAAAGTGATGAGCATACAAAGTTGGATGTGAAAGTGCCCTTGGGAGAAGAGCAGAGACCGGTGCTGGGCTACGCAGGCTGCTGAGGGTTCCTGCCTGCCCCCGGGACCAGCTGATTCTAAGGCCCAAGGTTCTGATTCTGTGACCACATCCCCTTTGTCTAAGCAATTTAGGAAGTGGGGCTCCAGAAGCGGATTAGAGGAAGAGGTGGAGATCAGTGCCTCTTCACACAATGCTCTGGGTTCTCTCACCTTCCTCTGGGGGGTAAAGCAGCGTTCTGCCCTTTCTTCATCCCCTCCTTCCCCGGCTGATACCTCCTGTGGGCTTCCCATGGCCTGAGCACCTCTGTGTCCGCTCTTTGGTACAAGCAGGCCGCCAGGCTGCTGTTAGAAACCGTGCTCCTTTCCCTTTGGTCTTCCCAGGTCACTCACCAATGAAAAGCGGGGTTCTGCACCCATGCAGGGCTCTAGAAACTCCTCAGTGTGTCGTTCATGGCCTCTGCCCTCAAGGAACTCACAGGAGGTTGGGAGGCAGACACTAGTAACCACAATTTAAAACCTAGCCAAGTTTTGTTTCGCACGAATGACTACAGAGTAGAGAACAGCATTGAAGCCGCCAATCCAGCCCCTTCTTCCCCTTGGGGAAGCATTAATGACCCTGAAATGAGAAGCCACAGCCCTTACCAGCCCCCTACTCACTCCCACTCCTTTGTCCCCAGGCGAAACAGGAACCACAAACCCCAGCTTCCTCTCACAAAGTGGCTGTGGCTTGTGGGGAGGCGGAAATGGCTGAGGTGTGAATACAAGACCTGAGTCACTTGAGCTGCAGTTGCCACACGCACCCTCCCCCATCCCCAATTCTGAGGTCTCCTGCTCCCATTTTCCCCCTTTTTGGCTTCCGCCTTTGCCCTTTAGCTCCAAATGTGCACCTGAGTTCCCTGTGGGGCGCACACCCATTTCCCAGCCTGGGCTGGAAGCTGCTGTGGGCATTGCAGAAGGTGGGTAGGGCCTGGGGTAAGGATACGTCAGGGGGAAACAGGGGAAGAGGAAGTGCTTGGGTCCTGGGTAAGACTGGCTTGTCTTGGTGGGTGGGGACGGTCATTGTCAGCTTTCTGGACACACAGACACAGACAAGATGGATTTTCTGCGGCTGCATCTCCCAGGGCTGCACCAGGCCTTGAGGGGGACACTGGTGAGAGGGGCAAAAAGATGCCAGGGACTTTCACCCTGCTCCCCGGGACCTCACCTTCCCTCCTCCCTTTGAGTCTCTCAGACTTGAGATTCCTTCTCTAGAATAAGGCAGCCTTCAACCCATTCTTTTCTGGATTTCAGTCCTACCACCTCCACAAACCTATCCACATACCCCAATCTAGGCCCTTTCCTATTCCTTCTGCAGATCCTGTTGTCCTCCTCCAGAACCCAGAACCCCTCCTCCTATTCTGAGTTCCTCTGGCCGAGGGCCCCCAGGAGAGAGCTGGGCCTTCCCTTAATGCCTTTGTCTCTCCCATTCTAGGATTCCTTCAGCACCTTTATCTCCTACCTTTTGGGAGATGAGGTCCCCACTGTAGAGAGGGAAGAGGCATGGGCAGCTGAGGAACTGGGGGAGGTGGCTACAGGAAGGCCAGGAAGAAGTGTAGAGGAGGAAGCCCAGGAGGCCTTGGAGGTTGTGGGAGGCAGCCAAAGCAAGGGGGATGGAGGACTGAGAGGGCCTGGAGAGGCTAGAAGATACCAGGAGGGAAGCTCAGCTGCAGAACTGACCTGGAGTTGGGGAGAAGGCAGCTCCCATGGGTCTCAAGGAGATAGGCAGGACACTGGGGTGTGGGAGGCAGCCAAGGCCTCCAGGTTCCAGGAGCCAAGTGCCCCCTTGGAGGTCAGAAAGAAGTCTGACGCAGGGTCTGAAGCTGGCCGAGATGGGAGCAGCTCAGCCCAGGAGAGTCGGGAGTGCAATGAGCAGGAAGTGAACAGAGAAGAGACACCGAGAACCTGGGAACAGGAGGAGGAGGAGGAGGAAGAGGTCAGGGCAGGAGAGCCAGGAGGGGCCAGAGGGGTGGAGTCAGAGTGGACCTGGCGTAGGGCGCCTGAGGGAGAGTCTGGTGCCCACGGGCAAAGGGCAGCAGGGGATGGCAGGGAGTCAGAACAGGCAGGCAAGGAGGCAGTTGCAGAGGAGACCCAGGGAGCTGGGGCCACAGAGGCCAGGAGGGAAGGAGAGGTGGTGGCCGTGGAGAGGGATGGCCAAAGCACAAAGGCACCAGAGACTCAGGACCCAGGGGCAGCATCTGAGGATGGGGCAACCTTGGGCAGAGCGGCCGGGACAGCCTCAGGTGGGGAGGAGGCTGGAACAGCCTCAGGTGGGGAAGAGGCCGGGACAGCCTCAGGTGGGGAAGAGGCCGGGACAGCCTCAGGTGGGGAGGAGGCTGGAACAGTCTCAGGTGGGGAAGAGGCCGGGACAGCCTCAGGTGGGGAGGAGGCTGAAACAGCCTCAGGTGGGGAGGAAGGTGGGACAACTTCAGGAAGGGAGGAGGGTAGGACAACTTCAGACAGGGGGGAAGCCTGGACAACCTCAGGTGGGGAGGAGGCTGGAACAACCTCAGGCATGGAGGCGGTTGACTTCCCAGGAGTCAGGGAGACAGGAAATGGGGCAGTCCCAGGAGATAGGAGCCTGGAGGGTACTGGGAGAGTCTGGGCCCTAGAAGAGGCCTCCAGGGGAGCCCAGGAGCAGGAGGTGGGGAGAAATAGAGAGGCTGAGGTGAGCCTGTGCCTGAAACAGACCCAGGCCCTGGGAACTAGAGGAATGGGAGAAGTGGCTGAGGTCCAGACAGCAGGGAAGGAGGCCGCGGAAGGCCAGGGGTCAGAGTGGGAGGCAGGGGAGGGCTTTGAGGGTCAGGCAGATGAGGATGGGAAAGAGGCCAAGGCAAGGCAAGACGCAGAGATCAGGGCCGCTCAAGCCAGTCTGGAGGATGTGGTGCCAGCACAGGAGGCCATGGAGGAGAAAGAGAGTTGCTGGGCCATAGAGGCTGAGCTCTCCCAGGACTGCGTGGCAAACAAGGCCGAAGGTGATGCTGACTTTGCGGCAACCTCAAGGGCCACACCGGAAAGGGAATTCAGGGATAAGAGGAGTGAGGAGGGAGCGAAGATAGGTGGAGAAGAATTTGGGGTAGAGGGTGGTGGCGCAGAGCACAAGGTCACTGAAGTTTGGGACGTTGAGCAGATAGGAGGCCTCCAGACCCCAGTGGAACAGCCGGGGGAAGGTCAGCAGGTGCAGGAAGAGCTCTGGAACGTTCCAGCCCCGAGCAAAGGGGAGGCAGAAAGGAGCCTGGAGGACAGTCCTTGGCACACGGGGTGTACAAGGCCTGATGCTGAAGTCCGGGAAAACCGGAGGAAAAGCGATGTGGAGGGAGGGAGTACCCAGGAGGAAAAAGCAGGTATGGAAGAGGAGGAGGGCGAGGCTTCGGGAGACCAAGAGCCTGCACTGCCACAGGTCCTGGAGGCAGGTGGAGAGTGGAAGGAAGCCAAGGAAGCAAGGCACGGAGCAGAGAGCCAGGAGCTGGGTGGAAGGCACGGGGCAGAGTTAGGGACAGGCTGGTCCCTGGCTGAGTTGGATGCCAGAGAAACTGAGGACGAGGAGATGGGGGCCTCAGTGCCCTGGGGGGCAGAGGGAACACCCAGGGGAGGCTGGAGGCTGGAGGAGGCAGCGCCGAGCTCCCAGGACAGTGAGGACACACGGACCAGTTCCTCGGCTGCCGGGATTGAGGAGCACAAGGCAGCTTCAGATGAGAGGGCTGCTGGGACTGGGGAAGGGCCCGGAAGAGAGATGGGGGGAGCTTGGGATGGGGCAGTTGGAAGAGGCTGGGGCTCAGAAGGGAGAGAGGAAGCTGGCAGAGGTGCCGAGGTGATGGAGGCTGCAGAGGGAGAGAGCAGAGGCGGGCAGGCATTTGGCCTGGAGGGCTCCGCAGAAGAGGAGGTTCCTGGCAGAGGTGGCCAAGTGGAGGCCTTTGAGGCTGTGGGGGATGAACCGGCGGGGGAGTGGGTGGAGGCTGGGGAATCGGCAGTGGCAGAAGGAAGCTGTGGGATGGATGGCTTTACCTCAGGCTCCCAGGCGATGAGGGCAGAGGGGACCATGGTCGTAGTGGAGGCCAAGGGGTTCCCAGAAGGGCAGATGCTGTTAGAAAAAGAGGCCGGGGCACAGGAGGCAAGGCAGCAGGGGCGAGGAGGTGAGGGGCAGCGTGGGGACCATGGCCCTGAGGCCGAAGCACACATGCCCTGTGAGATGGAGGACGTGGAGGTGAGCAGACACCAGGGGGCAGAGGCCAGGGAGCTTGAGGCAGAAGACCTGGAGGACGCCCAGGGCCAGGAGGACCAGCCAGCAAACCAGGAGCCTGGGCCACGTGAAGAGGCTGCCCAAGGGGATGCCCAGGGTAGCTGGAGTGAGGTAAGGGCTCCGGGAAGGGTCCAGTGCCAAACAGACTGGAATCCTGAAGCCAGCCCCGTGCCACTCAGTGCTCCCTCCCTGCAGGCCCTCCTCCCCGTGTCTCGCCTGGACGTCTCTGTCCCGCGGAGCCGTGTGCTCCTCTCCCGCAGCTCCTCACAGCGCCGCTCCAGGCCCTCTTTCCGGCGCATCCCGGCCCCTGAGCAGCAGCAGGAGCCTGCCAGCCCCCCACCAGAAGAGCTCTCAGCCCCTGAGCAGAGACTTCTCCACCCAGAGCAACCCCCAGAGCTAAACCTCCCAAGGCCTGAAGGGACCCCAGTGCCAGCTAGGAGAAGGCCCCTGGGACGTGGGTAAGCTCTGGTGAAGTGGCTGGGCTGGGCTGGGCTGAGCAGGAGGCTCTGGACACTAGAGACCAGCTCCCGGCCTTGTCTTCCATCTCCAGGTTTGGCTTTGCACACCCCGGCATGATGCAGGAACTGCAGGCCAGACTGGGCCGGCCAAAGCCCCAGTGACGGCACCGAGACCCGGGAGCCAGGCCCTGAGTGAGAGGCGGAGGGGAGGGCTTGGCTGAACCCTGCTCAGCCTGCCTCCCTCGGCCGCTTGGATGCACCCTTTCCACCCGCTGGGCCTCAGTTTCTTGCTGTTTCATCCACGGAGCAGACAGAACCAGCCATCACTGAGAATCATGAACTTAAGGAATCTGACTCTCCAGTGCAGCTGGTGGACCGCTTGCCCCACGGGGACACTACTCACAGCCTGTCCTGACTACCTCCCCAACCGGTCTGGGCAGCTGTCTGGAGGCCTGGGAGGGGATAGAGACAGTCTCCCCCCTCTGATCGCCCCCACTCCCCAAACCCCTCCCCAGCGTGGAGAGCTGTGGGAGGAAGGCAAACCTCTGGGCTGGAAGGCAGCCGGAGGAAAGGGGCAAGGAGGACCTGTGGAGCCCCATTTACAAGCAAAGGTGTGATGTAAGCGGACCAGCCACCTTAAGGTTCCAAAATGGGAGCTCAGCTGTAGAACTCTGCTGGTTACTGTGGCAACCACCAACCGAGCAAGCCCAGAATGGAGAAAGGTGGGCCAGGAACCCCAACGCGTAGGAGCAGAGAGGGATCCAGGGTGGCCAGAGGCTGCAGAGTCCATTCTGCGCCCCCTTTGGGTATCAGACACCACTTCTCTAAAAGGAAGCCGAGGCAGAGAGAGGGTGAGAGTGCTTTATTAGGCACCCAGAATGGTGGCCTAGCTGAGGAGAGCCTGCGAGACCTGAAACAATAAATAAACCATCATTTCCCTGAACAATAAATAAATATCCATGAAATAAATACCCAGCCAGGACTGGAGGGGCCTTAAGTTATTGGGGAGGGTCAGGGGAGGGAGGGCAGTGGAGTCCTGCCTTGTCTAAGGCAGGGAGCTGGTGGCTGTCCTGTTGGCCCAGACTCATCGTGAAGTCCTAACCGGTGAGGGAAGGGGCTGAGAAATTATTCCATCAGGCTGGGAACCGGCCAGTGTCGGGCACCCCAAGGCCTGGCCTGGGTTCTTAGCCTGGGAGAGCAGCAGCAAGTCCCGCACGGCCCGCGACAAGACCAGCTCCAAGGAGTGCAGCAACTGGTAGGCGTAGAGGAGCTGGGGCCAGGACATCTGGGCTGACGTCTGTGAGCGGCTGTCCAGGGCCCCTGGGGGCAGCCCCTTCCCTTCCTCGTTTTCCTCCTCAGGGAGGTTGAATCCTGCAGCCAGCACCTGTGAGGAGAGGCCCACGGTCAGAAAATGGTCCAGCTGAGATGCTGAGCAAAACCTTGTCCCTTTACGTGCCTAGTGGAGCCACATGACGTTAGAAGCCATGAAGCTGTGATTTCCCAGGACAGCCCCTACTTCAGCTCTTCCATTATGTCATCACCTCATGTATCCTGCCTGGTTTTTTTTGTTTCAAGAAAATGGAAGTCACAGAGCAAGCTGGTGCTCACGTGGGGAGCTGGCTCACTCATTCAGGATTGCTCTGGGCACTTGGAGTTC
>PVJC01008963.1:0-47138 GCA_004026665.1 Murina feae | reverse complement strand
CCTGCTCACCCCCAACTGCCCCCCAACTGGCCTGGTCCCCCCCAATAGCCCTCCCGCCAGCCTGCTCACCTCTCAACTGCCTTCCTCTGCTGGCCTGATCACCGCTAACCACCTCTGCCTCAGCCCTGCCATCATGGCATTGTCCAGAGAACATCTGGAAGGTCTCCGAAAGGTTTCCCAGTCTAATCAGCATATTACTCTTTTCTTAGTATTTTTAAAAAATATATTTTTTTTATTGATTTCAGACAGGAAGGAAGAGGGAGAGAGAAACATCAATGATGTGAATCATTGCAGGCTCCCACTGTGGATCAAGCCTGTAACCTGGGCATGAGCCCTTGACCAGAATCAAACCCATGACCCTTCAGTCTGCAGGCTAACACTCTATCCACCAAACGAAACCAGCTAGGGTAGACTCTCTCTTTATATTATGAACCTGAGACACAAAATTATAGTGTTCAGAGAAGTTTTGGCAGAAAATCCATATTGTGCTGAGGACTGAGTCAAAAAAAGTCACCACTTACATAAATGAAACATTACCTTAGTAATATATATATATTTTTAACATTGCAATATTGTTCTTTCATCATGGCTGACTTATAAATGTAAATATAGACTTCTTGTTTTTAGAAAATTTTTTAAATTTAAAGATAATTTGCAATAAAATATAATAATGTTTATAATTACTTATTGCTTTGGTTTATAGCATTAATCAAATGCATCAGAATGCAGATAATATAGAATCCTATCAAATCTAATACTATGTTGCCTATGTAAATTGAAATACTGATAAAATTAAATCAGGTAAAATGTTTCTTATCTTTATATCTCCTTGAGCCTTGACTCCTTTACAATTTCTACTTTTTAATCACTTTTATTATTATTGCTTTATTTTTTATATTTTTCCCTAGTCTTATGCTTTGCAATGCACTGAATGGATAGAATGATTTTGTCATTATACCTTTCTGGGTATAGTGGGGTTTTTTGTTGTTGTTGTTTTGTTTTGTTTTTACGTTGGCTCTTGTTTTCTTCTCTCCACACCATCATATCACTATCTGTCATTCTCAGCTCACTAAAATACCACTTTCCTTTTTATATAGCTTAGGTCAGATCTCTCACTAGTGACCCTTATGTCTAGTAAAAAAAAGAAAAATCTCTCTAAATCCATCATGATTAAAATAAAAAGGAGAGTTTTCAGGTAACAGAAGAGCCATATGACAGCCACTAAGCTTAAACATGAATGTAGCAGGATTAAAGATTAGAATCCTGTGAAATACATGGGAAGGCTGAAAAGAGCTGAAAAAGGTATTCAGTAAAAATTCATGCAGCTGCCCATAACAATAAGAGGAAAAATCAAAATGGAAGATGTGTACTATACCTGCTCGACATTTCTTCAACTTCTCAATGAGATTAAAAAGAGACTCTCTATATTTTTGAACATGTCATGAGTAAGTGCTTTAAAGGACTATCACTACATTTCCCGGAAACTTCCCAACAATGAGGCATATTTACTAATATGATAATGAAATGCAGTCGGTGCAAGCCTAGGCTTTGTGGCCCATCTTTGATGCACACATCAAAAAGCCAAAATCCAATAAGATTAAGAAGGTAACTTTTCAAATATTTTCAGAAGCTGCTAGAAAACACACATTTCAAATTGGCTTCAATAAATAAATAAAATAAGACACTCCAAACACAAAATGACAGTTGCAGAAATTCAACAGCAGAGGAAATTAAATTACAGCCAAGCTAAAACTTGAACACGATCCCTTTATCATTAGATGGTTGCTCATTGCATTGGTATTCTCAAATGTATAAAACAGAAGAGGTACAGTTTAAGATGCTTAGATAAAAACGATTCTCTTATTTTGATATTTTTAAGAATGTACTTTGAACATTCAATTAATGTAAGAAAAAGAGGAGCCCTGACCAGTTTGTCTCCGTGGATAGAATGTGGGCCTGCAGACTGAAGGGTCCCAGGTTTGATTCCGGTCAAGGGCATGTACCTTGGTTGCAGGCACATCCCCAGTGGGGGGTGTGCAGAAGGCAGCTGATCGATGTTTCTCTCTCATCGATGTTTCTAACTATCCCTTATCCTTCCTCTTTGTAAAAAAAAATCAATAAAATGTATTTAAAAAAGAAAAAGAGGAAAAGAATACAGGCTATAACCTAACTAGGAATAATATGTACTCCCTATTTTACAATATGACATATATAAATTAAACCACTGTAGGTTTTATTTTCTCCTAAAAATGTGTGCATGGAGGAAGAGCAAATCAGGTCTGCTTTTTCCCCCTTATGTCCTTTAAAATTCACTCTGTATCAATTTACTTTGTGTAAGATGAAATACCCCAGAGCTATAATTTCTTTTTTCTTTATTTCAGAGAGGAAGGTAGAGAGAGGGAAAGATAGAAACATCAATGATGAGAGAGAATAATTGATCAGCTTCCTCCTGCATGCCCCCTACTGAGGATTGGTCCTGCAACATGGGCGCTTGGTCTCAAGATGTCAAACAACTTTTGGAAGATTTGACTATCCTGGTGGTGAAACCACATGAAGAGGTGGACCTGAAATTTCACGGTAAAATGGAAGAGCCAGATGAGCCGTACTTGGAGCTGTGCCCTCCAAGATGCCACACATGTAAGTGAAACCATCCGGGACACCACAGACCAGCCCAATCAGTGGTTGAATTCACCTTCCAAGTCACTTCTGTTCATCTCAGGTGATCGAATGGACTGCCAACCAACCAAATCTTATCTGAATTCTTGACACACTCAACCGAGAGAAACAAGAAATCATGTTTTTTAAGCCACTGGATTTAAGTCACTGTTATACAGCCATACATCACTGGAACAGTGGCATACAAGCTGATTTTAACCAAACAAGAGCATATCTCTGAAATGGTTTCAAGTTTAGAAAGAAAAACTTATTTGATCATCCTACCCCAATATTATAATGAAAACAACATGATTATCTCTTCATTAGTTTAATTCAGCTGGAAGTTTATATAACTCTGAAATAAGAATGATTGGCCCCTATCAGAGATAAGGATAATTGTTAAGTTTAACAAGAATATATGCAAAATATAAGACTATCTCAATATATTATTGGTTTTAACAAAGTAAAGCAGATTGACACATGCACACACATGCACACACACACAATAATGGTACACCATATTGACTTTATAATAATGTATCCCCAAATGAATGCTCACATAAAATGAATTATTTTAACAAATATTGACCTACCACAACATGCAAGCCCTATTCTACCCATTAGAGATCATATTTTTCTAGCTATAAGCAATACTACCAAATAACTAGGCATCTAGATGTTTCATATCTGTCCAAAACTTTAACAGTGCACAACATAATCTATAATAATAAAAGCGTAATATGCTAATTAGACCAGACAGCTGAATGACCTTATTCTGGATATTTTTCTAGACAAAACCATGGTGGTGGGGGCCCAGCCAGAGGTGATTAAAGGCCATCAGGCAGCCATGCAGAGTGGTTAGGGGCAATCAGGCAGGCAGGCAGGGGAGTGGTTAGGAACCAGTGGTCCCAGATTATGAGAGGGATGTCCCCAGAGGGGTCTTAGATTGTGAGAGAGTGCAGGCCAGGCTGAGAGACACTCCTTTCTCCCCAACCCATGTACAAATTTCATGCACTGGGCTTTTAGTATAAATATAAAGTTATATCCCAGTGACTTCAGCAATAGTATTTAACTACCTTCTCATTTTAGACTTTTTTTTACAATGATCATATAATACTTATATATACAAAATAAAATCATATATCTTTACACCTTCAGAGAGCCAAATGAGAGACCAAAAGAGTAAAACTGTATATGATTATTTTTTAATGAGAATAAACTATAATGAGATTTACTCAGTGATCTCAAGTGTAAAAAGTGGGTTAGAAAGAGAAGGTTAAATAGGGACACAGTTCAAACTCTGTAATTTCTTCCTAGACCAACCCCAGAAATGCATAAATGAATTTTCATCTACAGGTATTATACTTTCATTATCCTGGGAAGGGTAGTTTGCTTGAAAAGGCTATACAAAATTCATTTAATAGGCTAACATAAATTAATAAGTAATATCTTAGTGCAAGTATTTACATTAATAATATTAATGTTCATACTTTACATGAAGAAGCAATATTGGTGGAACCAGATCACTGGTGAAAATTGGGAGATTCCCATCTTATAATAGAAAAATTTCCCACTGCAATTTGGTCATGCTCAGTGACCTGGAGGTAATAAATGAGTAAGTCAGTAAACCAAATAACAGATAAATAAATCAAGTGCCAATAACACTCTTTCAAACCATCTAATCCCTTAGGATTGATATGTTTAGTTAAGAAAAATAAATTGTGCTATGTTGAATAACTAATGATTTTTGTTGTGAATCAAATCATATTTAAATGATTTGTCTTGTAATATTTGAGTACTAATTATATTATTCAATACTGTATGAGCAGGGGAGATAAAATAGAAATAAGATTTATTTTATCATGTTATGAGTTTTGTTTTATGAAACCATGAGCAATTAGCCAGTTCTCTGAATCAAAAAGGAAAATGAGAATTATAATGAAATATAAAAATTGCATTTGTTTAAGTCATAGTTGTAGATTTCGAATGCCATTTGCAATAAGCTTCCAAAACCCATAAGTTTTGGTCATTATGGTGAATACCTTTCATTTTCTCAATGAACATAATGTGATGAAATTAGGATGATGTGTTCCACCTGACTTAACACATAAATTAATGAACAGAACAGAGCAAACAAAAGTAACCAGACAAATAATAAAAACCACAAGCAATAGTATATCTATTGCCTCCTGTAACTAAAATGTGTAGAGATTCAGGCGAGGTTTGGTGTATAAACAAAACAATGGCTTAAAGGAATATTTTTTATTTATGTTTTTATAACTCTTACATTAAAATTACAATTCCATATAATGGCCTCTCATTTATGGTATATTTAATAACTTAGACTCAAAAACCAATTACTTATATTTGAATCACTGTGAACCCTTGGTTTCCTTACCTATGGTTTAATTTCTCATTCGGGCCACAGTATCATTATCCTAAAGGAGTGTAATTGATGGTACCTACTGCATATTACTGTGAAAATTTAATAAACTAATAAATGTCAAGCTCTCAGGTAAGTGTCTGATATAACATACTTGCTATAGGAGAGTCAGACATGATTCTGAGCTGTTTCACGGTTAGTAAATTACTGTACTAGTAATTGTTTGAGACTTCACATCTTTAAAAAAAATCCAGAAAATAAATTGCAATTTTCTTCTCATAGCTATTATAAGAACTCCTTAAGTTTATTCTTTCACCATCTGAAACTAAATCATTTTAACCATCCCTAACCTAATCCTTGTAAGTAGGAAAATTTGAATTATGGGCTTAATCTCATCAGGGCTCATACTTACAGTTGGGAATGGGGCCAATTAAAACTGAACTAAAGCACGTGTGCCTAAAATTTCAAATATGCTCCAATATATGAAACCGAACTTAAGGTCTACTACATACACTATGCACAGTGTACTGAATGAAGTGCTATGGTCCACTGTAGTCCAATATTTATGAACCTATTAGATTATAATGTGTACATGTGAGTGCATGTATGCACATTCAGATGTATATATCTTGGAGCAGAAAATTGAATTGTTTTTTGAAGTGTTTGTATAATAGAGAGGTCAAGACTGATCCAGCTTTGAGTAAATAGGAACTGGGATAATTTGTAGTGGAGAATATGCTGCAGCATAGTACATTGCAATGTTGTGCATGGAAATTGACAAGAAAAGATCATATGAGGATAGTGAGAAATGGGACTGCAAATGATAGTGTATGTGGAAGTAGCAGAAAATAAAGTGGAAGGAATGATTGGCTTTTCAGCCAAGAGATGAAAATGGGACTTGATTCCACATGGAGAGCCACAATAAGACCTTGAGTCCTTCAGGGGTGTGATGAAATCAGCGTTTCACAAGGATTAGTCTGACTGAAGTGGACAGAGGCTACTGCAGGAGAAGGAGCCATTTACCAGATTGTACAGTAATTTAGAGTTGAGGTGACAGAGCAGTGGACTGAAGTAGTGGCAGTGGAACAACCAGAAAACAATCAAGGACAGGCTTCATGAGAAAATAAATTTAGAAGACGAAGGATAACGTCTAGACCAATATTGTTTCCTGGGATTTTAGTTCAGTAAAACAAATCATGGCAGATATAAAGTGGAAAGGAAGAAAAATTACTATTAATGTGATACATGTGTTAAAGAACTGGTACTCTCTTGGATTCTAATCATATAATTTCAAAATGAGTACCAGTTTTTAATGGTGTTTGTTATTTCTTAAAATAGGAATCATGAAGCAAAGAAATCCCAGCACCAGTAGAATATATAGGGATAAAATTTATCTGAAAGGTCAAATCTCATAGAATCTCAGGAAAGTCACCCAAATCTTCACATATTTCAAAGCTAAACCTGGAGTTTGTAATATACTCCAGGTGTCTGTATTTCAAACCAAAGAAAACTCATATAAAATATATCCTTTTGGGCAAATAAAGAGCTACTCAAAAATAAAAATTAAAATTAAAAAATAAAAAAAAATTTAAAAGCTAAAGGAGTTCATTACCATCAAACAAGTATTGCAAGAAATGTTAAAAGACCTTCTTTAAGGAGAAGAAAAAAGAAGAAGGCATTTATATAGAGAGAGGAACATAGATATAAAGAATAAAGTTCATTTCTATGTTCATTGCAGCCTTATTTATAATAGCCATGATCTATAACAGCCCAAGTGCCCATCAGTAAATGAGTGGGTAAAAAATGCTGTGGTACATTTACACAATACAATGCTACTCAATAGTAAAAAGAAGGAAATTGTACCTTTTGTGACAACATGTGTAGACCTGAAGAGTACTATGCTAAGTGAAATAAGCCAGTCAGAGGAAGACATATGGTTTTACTTATATGTAGAATCTAATGAATAAAATAAAATAAACAAAATAGGAATAGACTCATAGATATAGAGAACAGACTGATAGCTGTCAGAAGAATGGGGGTTGTGGGGCAGGGTGAAAAAGGTGAAGGGGTTTTGTGTGTGTGTGTGTGTGTGTGTGTGTGTGTGTGTGTGTGTGTGTTAGATACATATCCTTTTGTTAGGTCATCTTTTATTGAATTCTTTGAATTATCTGATTGAAAGAACCAGTGTCTTTTTTTTTTACTATTTTATTGATTTTTTCATAGAGAGGAAAGGAGAGGGATAAAGAGTTAGAAACATCGATGAGAGAGAAACATCGATCAGCTGCCTTCTGCACACCCCCCACTGGGGATGTGGCCACAACCAAGGTACATGCCCTTGACCAGAATCGAACCTGGGACTCTTCAGTCCACAGGCCGACACTCTATCCAAACCGGCTAGGGCAGAACCAGTGTCTTTTTACAGTGATTCCAAAGATGGGACTCCAGCTTAGTTTTATATATAACTAGAGGCCTGGTGCACAAAATTTGTGCACTCGGGGGCAGGGATCCCTCAGCCTGGATAGTAAGAGGGCACAGGCCAGGCTGAAGGACCCCACTGGTGCAGGATCAGGGGAGGGATGCAGGAGGTTGGTCAGCCAGGTGGGGACCATGGGAGGACTCCAGGGCATGTCCAGCCCATCTGTTCAGTCCTGATCAGCCGGACCCCAGCAGCAAGCTAATCTACTGGTTGGAGCTTCTGCCCCCTTGTGGTCAGTGCACTTCATAGTGACTGGTCGAACAGTTGACTGTCTGCCCCCTGGTGGTCAATGCATGTCACAGCAAGTGGTTGAGCAGCCTTAGCAAATCATTACCATATTACGCTTTGATTGGTCGACCAAAAGACCAAACACTTAACATATTAGACTTTTATTATATAGTATTGCATTGCATTATTTATGATTAAATTTGGTATTTTGTTCTAATCAGTGACAAGTAAAAGTTTGTATTCTCTAACATTTGTATTTTTAAAACTTTTCCTGCTAAGGGAGCCAAGTACAGAACTTAAACATGTAATCAGCAAGTGCTCTCTGACTACAGCAGGAAAGAAATCCATTTAACAATCTGTCTAATACCTTCTGTTGTCAGTAGGTAGCAAGAAAATTTTATTATCATGTGCTGAATGTGAAACACATGTCACGCAGTAGGTTTGAGTATGGACTATTTCAATTGTTTTCCTTTAAAGATATTTAATTATGCCAGATTGTTCTAACCACAAGTGTCAACCATTCATTAGCTTAATGGAAAAAGGTAACATATTATGTATATAATAGTCACTCAGGGAGAAGATATACATGTACAACTCAGAACACTTATGTAGATAAATTGTAGACATAATGATCTTCCACAGGAGCAAAGGAGACAAACAATTCCTCTAATGGAAATAAGGGGGATGTGATTATCATTAAACACCACCCAAAGACAAATATTTGCCATGGGGATGACGTACACAATTGGCATATTATGTGGCCTTGCCTTGTGGGCAACAGAGGTTGAGAAAATAATGACACTGTTGAGATCTGTAGTTTGAAGAAACCATTATAGGTTTTCTTTTTACTATTTGAAAACATCATACTCTTTTTTTATTGTTGTTCCTGGTATGGAATCAAATCCTAAAGTGGCTTTCAAAGACGACTCACCTTACCTCCCTGTAAATATGAAAAGGTGTCCCTCTCCTGATTGTACTGGGTTCTATGTCACAGTTTACCTTACCTGAGGGAGAGCCTCGTGCTGGGCCTTATCTAACTACATGAGCCCTGAAAAACCCACAGCTTTCTCTGAAAGCAGAAGTCTGAGAGATTGAAAAGACGAGAAGGACGGGATATGTGGTCAATGGACTAAGGACAATGCAAAAGAAGAAAAAAAATGTGACATTTCTTCTCAAGAAACTAAGGAATAACCCCAGGTTAAAAGCCAGAAAATTAATGAGGACCTCATTGAGTCCTAGGACTGCAAATAACTGAATTCTGCTGATAAAAGAAATAAGCTTGGTTATCTATATTAGTGGTAACTGTCTTTATGGCTTCTCAGTCTTTATAAACTTCTATTGAAGCAGAAGTCCTTAGGAAGATGGGAGTAGTACTAGTATATACAAAGAGAATGTAGAGGGAGGGGGTGGAGGAGAGAAAGAGAAGAAGGAGAGAGAGAAAGAGAAGTTATGATTGGTTCTGAAAAGGTTAATATAACCATGGAACAATTAGGTGTAGGTAAGAGACTCAGATACATGTGTCAAGGCTGAGAAAGATTATGTCATGAGTGAGAAGAAAGAACTGGTACTCTCCCTTATAGTCTAGTCATATAATTTTAAAAGATCATAGTAGTTAATTCATCTGTATTTCTCCTTTGACTACATTTGCATAGTACCATGTCAACTTTTGGGTTATTTGGCAATTTGGTAACAGCTACTTAAGA
The DNA here is from genome assembly GCA_004026665.1 of Murina feae. NCBI lineage: Eukaryota > Metazoa > Chordata > Mammalia > Chiroptera > Vespertilionidae > Murina > Murina feae. The sequence continues at coordinate 37,693 of PVJC01008963.1, read as the reverse complement.
AATTTTAAAAATGTAATGTAAAAATTTTTAAAAAGCCTGCCAACCCAAAGCCAAAAGCAATAATCCTTACTATGTAATTTTTTAATCTGGTGAATTAATTAATCAATTAATCTCAGGCAAGAAAATTATCTTCCAATAAGTATCTAGTGTATGTGAAACATTATGCTGTGTTGAGCTGCTTGAAAGATCATTTAATATGTTTCAAGTTATTTAAATTTATTTGGACATAATAACTTCCATTGTGGAAAGTGTCCTAAAATGACAAAAGATGTCTCCCCTGAGTTCAAGAGCAGTTTCTTATCTGTAGATGGTTTGGCTCAGTGGGTGGAGCATCAGCCTGTGGACTGAAGGGTCCCAAGTTCCATGCTGGTCAAGGGCACATGCAGGAGGCAGCCAATCAATTGTTTTCTCTTATTATTGCTGTTTCCATTTCTCTCTTCCTCTCCCTTCCTCTCTGAAATCAATAAAAATATATTAAGAAAACAAAAGAACAGTTTCTTTCTTTTAAAAAAAAACATATTTTATTGATTTTTTACAGAGAGGAAGGGAGAGGGATAGAGACTTAGAAACATCAATGAGAGAGAAACATCGATCAGCTGCCTCCTGCACACTCCCTACTGGGGATGTGCCTGCAACCAAGGTACATGCCCTTGACTTGAATCGAACCTGGGACCCTTGAGTCCGCAGGCCAACGCTCTATCCACTGAGCCAAACTAGCTAGGGCAGAACAATTTCTTAAAGATCTGGATTGTCATGCTGTTCACACACCTGCGCCATTTTAGCAATTCACTAATACTATTTCCATCTTTACACAAACAGCCCCAAAACCAAATCTGTCTCTTGGGATTACATGTTCACTTTTATGGAAACACAACTAACTCTTCCCACAGCAGTCACAGAGTGGTAACTGACCTATAACACTTAGCCCCGAATTCCTAGAGAAAAGTTAACAAGGCTACTTGAAGCCTGCTGTTGTGTAAATTTCCACAGGTAAACCCTCAACCTATCTCTCTAGGCCTAAGACACTTCCAGCTGTGTAAAACATTGCTTTACACTCAATGATTATCATGAATCTTAGACTTCAGTTACTTCCTCCTCCATGTAGAGAAAATTGCTAGACTATTGCAGAAATAAAATGCATTCACTTCTTTTAGAATTATGTTACAGTTTGGCTCAGTGGACAGAGCATCAGCCTTCGGACTCAAGGGTCCCAGATTCGATTCTGGTCAAGGGCATGTACCTTGGTTGCGGACACAACCCTGGTGGGGAGTGTGCAGGAGGCAGCTGATCGATGTTTCTCTCTCATCGATGTTTCTAACTCTCTATCCCTCTCCCTTCCTCTCTGTAAAAAATCAATAAAATAAAAAAAAATTTACCTAGAATTATGTTAAATTTTTGTTTGTGTTTGCCAGAACTCTCAGAACTTTTTAGAAGTGCGCAATCATATATTACTCAATTCTAAGAGGTTTATAATAGTTAATGTTGAAATTAGTTTTTTTTTCTATCTGAAATGTTATTCCTATAAGCAAAAAGGGGACTGATTTTAATCTAGTTTGTATCAAAGAAAACCAGAGCTAGACAAGAGGTAAAGAGGTAATATTGCAATAGAGGAAAAGAGACATCAGTATATAACTGGACTCAATTCTAAGCAAAGGAAAAGTGGGATTTATAGTCAAGAAGCAGGATAGAGGAGGAGAATAATAGGGAAATATTAGGAGAAAACATTAGGTAGGAGAGGGAATTCTAAAAGTGACCTGATAGGATTCTAACTGAAGACAGGCTAAGGTGATCAGATATCACTTTAGGGAGGTGGAGGATGACATTGATCAGGTATTGCTGGAGCTCAGCTATCAAAGGGAAAGATTTGTGCTAAACTGACTCAGCAAGATTCTTGCTACAACTGGACCATGCAGAGGAACAATGAGGTCCAAAAGTAAAAGCATATTTGAGAAAAGGACTAGAGGGGTCTGACAGATCTTGGTCAAGGAGGTAGCTTTGTCAGTTGAAACACATACATCTAGGCCAATTGCAAAATGCCAGGAAAGACTGACAGTACTTTGTTGAAATCTCAGAACTACAAGTGCCACTGTGAACATTCAACATCATCAAATGCTATATGTTCATGGTTGGCCCATTTTTAGATATTTTTGTGGCAAGTTTGTTCCTGAAATTGTCTCTGAAATTTCAGAAAATTTTCTGAAATTGTCTCTGTATCTCAAATAATTAAAAGTGGATTAATCAAATTTATGGTATCATTTTGATGATTAAAAAAATCTGCTGCAATAAATTCCGTCTTTAATTTATGGATGGCAGTGCAGATAACAGAGGACATTTTAATCACTGTGCTCTGATGATAGATGGTGATTCCATTTAATCAAATGCTCTTTGACAGAGTATTGTTCTTGGGGTTGGCTGAGCTAGTGATTCAGAGATGAGAGGCATGTGGTAGTGAAGGGGAGATGTTATAAGTTCTTGTAATAATGTGGTCAGACCATGACAAGAGAAACAACACTGAATTTTATAAGAGAAAATTTCTAAACCACCGTTTACTCTAATTACTAAAGTGAACAATGATTTTTCAAAAGCTTGTGAGAAATACTTAAATGTTATCGTCTAAATTGATTTTCAAGGCAAGTATAGTTGTAATTTTTTCCTCCTTGATTTATATAAAACATGCTAGGAGATGGTCATTATCTCTTTTGCCATCTAAATAATTTCTGAAAGGATATAGATAGGTGATCTACACTAATAAAAGAGAAATATGCAAACTGGTGTCACATCGCTACACCCAAGCCATGCCCACCAGCCAGAGAGACTATATGCAAATTAACCCAACCAACACGGTGGATGGCAGCCACAGAGCTGGAGCAAGCAGGAGGCTTGGTTGCCCCGGCGATGGAGGAAGTCAAGCTTCCCACCTTCCCTGGCCGGCTGTGGCCTCTGCTCAAGGCAATAAAGTTTCACTTATAAAAGATAAATAAATCCCAGATACCTTCTTCCAGCCAGCCTTGCTGGGAGATTGGGTTGCTGAGGGCCATGGCCAGCCTGCAAACAGCTCTCAGCCCCTCACCCAGGATGGCTACACCTCATAGCGTGGGGTCTTGGCCAGCCTGCAAATAGCCATCAGCCACTCACACCAGGCTGGCCAGGATCTTCAGTGGGGACCCCCACCCTGAAGAGGGTGTGCGGGGTCTGAAAACAGCCCTCCGCCCCTCACACAGGCTGGCCAGGCACCCCAACGGGACCCCCACTCTGATCCGGGACACCCTTCAGGGCAAACCAACCAGTCCCCACCCATGCACCAGGACTCTATCCTATATAATGAAAGGGTAATATGCAAATTGACCCTAACAGCAGAATGACTGAGAATATTGGTCACTATGACACACACTGACCACCAGGGGCCAGATGCTCAATGTAGGAGTTGCCTCCTGGTGGTCAGTGTGCTCCCACAAGCTAGGCTGAAGGCTGCCAGTACAGTGGTGGTGGTGGGAGCCTTTCCTGCCTCCTCAGCAGAGCTAAAGATATCCATCTGCAGCTTAGGCCTGCACCCCACTGGCAAGTGGACATCCCCCGAGGGCTCCCGGGCTTCCAGAGGGATGTCTGACTTCCAGCTTAGGCCCAATCCCCCCGGTAGCAGACCTAAGCCAGCAGTGGACATCCCCCGAGGGGTCCCAGACTGCAAGAGGGCACAGGTTGGGTAGAGAGACCCCCCTGAGTATACAAATTTTTGTGCACTGGGCCTCTAGTAGGTAGACAAATAGATAGCCTGGTATGTAAGTCTTTGTCTTAATAGCTAAAGTTTTCACATCATACATGGTATACAATTTGCTAAAAGTTTGTAAGTGCCTTTAAATATTTTAAAAATATTTTTCATGTATAAAGAGAAGGTCATATTATTTTTAAAGTAACTATGGGAGTTCTTGTTTAACTAGTAAAATAATAATGCAGTTCACAACTTCTAAAAAAATAAGACATTACCAAAACCCACAACAACGTTAAACCAGTAGCTAATGGAAGAAAGAGTGACCTAATACAAAACACAAAGCATCCTGAAAGGGCGGCTTGATGCAGCCAAGGAAAGTATGCAGGCGCATTACCTAAACTGATATCTTCTTACAGAATAAAATATCTCTGGGCACCCATTCTAACATGGGAGAACAAAATCTATGGCCATGGAGGAAGAGGATTTTTGCCTGTATAAGTTCTCCATTCTTACAATAATGCTGTGTAAAGAGACAACATAAAACTCATAGAGTATTTCAGTCAGTGTATGTTTAATTTCTAGTTGGTCCTTTTTCATATCCTCAAGGATCTCACTAAATTTATTGGCAGTTTGTAGAAAATTCTTGAAAAACCTTATAACCATGGTTTTGAATTCTATATCCAGTAGTTTGCTTTTCTCCATTTCAGTCATGTGAGACCTGTTTCTTTGTCTCCACATTTTGGCTGCTTCCCTGTGTTGATAGACTGGCTTTCTATGTTAGGTGTCCTATAGGGCCCAGTGGCTCAGCCTCCCCCATTATCTGAGGTGGATACTCTTGGTGCAACCCTATGTGGGCTTTGTGCAGTCTTGTTGTAGTTAAGCATACACTGACTGAAATAAAGACTAACATACAGAGATCCAACAGCAAATTAGAGGATCACAAGAATCAAGTCAAAGATTTGAAATACAAAGAAGCAAAAAGCACCCAACCAGAAAAGAATCCAAAAATATGAAGATAGTATAAGGAGCCTCTGGGACAACTTCAAGCGTACCAACATCAGAATTATAGGGGTGCCAGAAAAAGAGAGAGAGCAAACCTATTTGAAGAAATAGTGACAGAAAACTTCCTCTACCTGGTGAAAGAAATAGACTTACAAGTCCAGGAAGCGCAGAGAACCCCAAACAAAAGGAATCCAAAGAGGACCACGCAAAGACACATCATAATTAAAATGCCAAGAGCAAAAGACAAAGAGAATCTTAAAATCAGCAAGAGAAAAAGTTAGTTACCTACAAGGGAGTATCCATACGATTGTCAGCTGATTTCTCAACAGAAACTATGCAGGCCAGAAGGTAGTAGCAAGAAATACTCAAAATGATTAATAGCAAGAACCTACAACCTAGATTACTTTACTCAGCAAAACTATTATTCAGAATTGAAGGTCAGATAGAGCTTCACAGATAAGAAAAAGCTAAAGGAGTTCATCACCACCAAACCAGTATTATCTGAAATGCTAAAAGGTATTCCTTAAGAAGAGAAAAAGAAAAGGGTAAAGATAAAAATTATGAACAACATATACATATCTATCAACAAGCGAATCTAAAAATCAAGTGAATAAAAAATCTGATGAACAGAATAAACGGGTGAATAGAATGGAATTAGGGGTATAGAAAGGGAGTGGACTGACAATTCTCAGGGGGAAAGGGGTGGGGGGGATGCGGGAAGAGACTGGACAAAAATCATACACCTATGGATGAGGACAGCGGGGGAGGAGGGTGTAAGGACAGAGGTTGGGATGGGAACCAGGAGGAGGGGAGCAATGGGGGGAAAAACAGGAACAACTGTAATAATCTGAGCAATAAAGATTAAATTTTTAAAAAACCTCATAAATATTTATTTTTATAACCATTTAGACTGGGTATGGGTGCATGGCTCATGTGGTTCTGGAACACACATTTCAATGCTTTCCCCTAGCAGTAGCCTGGGCAACAGGGATGGGAGACAAGGCACTTTGTGATTCTCATTTTCCAGCAAGCTAGCCCAGGCATGTTCTCATTTTAATACAAGAACACAAAAGAGAATGAGTCTAATCATACAAAGCTACTGGTTGAGTTAGGCTTGCCAACACCCCGCTGGTCAAAGATGGTCTTTCAGTCACACTGGAAGAATACTATCAAGTTGTCAGGCAAAAAGGGATACTTGGAAGTAGTAGAGCCCTCAAATCACTCAGTTTGCCTCAACCCTAACACAGTGTCCAGGAACTTGTTAGGCTGTGTGTGAGCAGTCTAATGACTACAGGTGTAGTGAATTTTCCTTCAGATTAGGAATGTTGAACATATTTCATGTGCTTGTTTGTCTTGTTTGGTAGAGTGTGTGAAAGTTTTTCCCTATATTTTAAAATTGGGCTCTTTGTCTCATATAGAATTGATAGGTCATGGTTTATCTTCTGGACATTCAATTTGAACAGATATATGATATACTGCAAGTGATCTCTCCTAGTCTGGGATTTATCCTCTCATTTTCAAAATAGTGTCTTACTAATAGAAAAAAAAAAGTTTTTAGGAAGTCTACTAGTAATTTATTCATGTTTTATTTTGTTTCCTGCTAATTGTGCCCTAATAAAACTTTACGTACCCAAGGTCTCCAAGATTTTCTTTTATTCTATGTTTTCTTCTATATAATGCATACTTTTAGGGGCCCAATTCATGCACTGGGGGGGGGGGGAGGTGTTCTTCAGCCCAACTTGCCACTTCTCACATATTGGGAGCCCTCAGGGGTCCTACTGATGGCTTAAGCCTGCTCCCTGCTCCTAAGCCGCAGTTTGGCTCCCTTTGTGGGAGGCGACCAGGCAAATCAGGGGAAGCCACCAGCTCCATCATCCCACTGCTGCAGCCAATGCCACTGCTAGTCACCACAGCCACTAAGGTGTTTTCATCAACGCAGACTCTAGTCCCTTCACCATGAAAAACTGACAACTTTCTTTAGGCATTTTCAAAATGTGTCTTTCATAGGATGTGACATTTCTTTCTTTCTTTTTGTTTTATCCTCACCTGAGGATATGTTTCCATTGATTTTTAGGGAATGTGGAAGAGAAGGGAAAACAGAGAAACATCAAAGTGAGAGGAACTTTGATTAGTTGCCTCCTGCATATGCTCTGACCTGGGCTCAGGCCATGAAGAAGCCTGCAACCTAGGTACATGCCCTTGGTAAGAATTGAACCCAGACCCTCCAGTCAGCAGGCTGAGGTATTATGCACCAAGTCAAACCGGCTAGGGCAGGATATGACATTTCTCAGCCCTCCAGCATTGGACCTTCTTTTTTTTTTTCCAGGAGTGTGGTGGAAAAACCCTACATGGCCTTTAGGGATTCTTATTACCCAAGTTACTAAGAATATTACCAGTGGCATTCAGGGAGCTTAGCCAATGAACATCAGAAAAGGTATTTCCTCTGTAATTCACTCTGATCACTGGCTTCACTCCTGCCCTTCCAATCCCAGCTCCATCCTCTGGCCGAGGATGCAGGCCTGGGCAGGGGACCCCCAGCCCCCTGCGATCACTGGCTCAGACCCAAGCCTTTCCGATTGCTGGCTTCACAGAGCCCAGGCCTCTGTGATCACCGGCTCTGATACTGCCCCCTGCCATCGCTGGCTCTGCCCCTGCCCTACTGGCAGCCTCTGGCCATGGGCACTTCCAACTTGTGGCTATGGGAGCAGCCATCTTTGTGATGGAGTGATGCCTAATTTGCATATAACTCTTTTATTAGATAGGATAAAGATATAAAATAAAATCATTTTTCACCATTTTACTGTCAAATTATTCAGCCCAAGTTTTGGAAAAGACTACATTTTCCTCCACTGTATTCCTTGGCAACTTTGTCACAAATCAATTTGTATTATATATAGTCACTGCACTCCAGGTGGTAAATTGTATTTTACCAAGGCACAGATTAGCAATTTTGAACCTGCTTCATATGTGTATGAGTATACTAGTAGAACAAATAATAAATTATAGGTGGTGAGAATCATATTTCTTAATGTCTGAAAAAAATTTACAAAAAAGAAGAGAGGCTAGAATAAACCCTGTTGTGCTGGATAAGAGTAGGGCATTTATACAACAGTAAAATGCATGCTTATTTTGTTAATATATATTTTTATAGATATATACATATATTTCCTAGCTCTGTCTATTAAGAGAGCATAGAGGCAGTGGCATCTCAGTAACAAGTAGCATATATAGCTCTCATATTTTAGTTTCTAAACAATATTTTATAATAAAAGGAACCAGGGCTCCATGGAGGGTGGTCTTTATTGATTCATGGAACTATAAGAGGGGAAAAAACAGCTTCTGGTGTTATTTCATCAATCTAACATGTTGCTCTTAACTACATCTGGCTTTCTACTTCATCAGCTAACCACCATTAATATTTAATCATTTTAGAATACAAGGAAAAAAAACTATGAGAGAGAGAGAGAGAGAGAGAGAGAGAGAGAGAGAGAGAGAGAGAGACAGAATGGAGTTTTGGAAAAAGAGAATGTCCCAGGATGTGAGTTATACTGTAAACCTAAAGCAGGGTTTTAGCTAAGTGATATAAATTGTTCCCTCCCTTTTGGAGTGAAAACCAAGGAAAGATTGAGTAAGAACTGGAACAATATCCAAACTCTTTATTTTAGTATTCTCTCTAAAGTGAAACCAAAATATCATGGGGATTCTTGTCTAGCTTAGGAGTATTCAGATCACATTCTCATACAGTTGAAAATAAATTATGTAACAGCCTCCGAAGAGATATTTGACTTGGTCTATTATTAACTTTTATCACAGTTACTAAGGGGAAGGTGCAATTTCAGGGCTATTTGTATGTCTGCCATGGTACAGTTCAACGTAATGAAATCTAACATTCACTTCATAACTGCCATTGCTCTAGAATCCTGTCTACGAACGTATTAAAAGTTGTACAGTGTTTGCTTATCTTAGCAGAGCATCGCCTGGGCAAAGCCTCTGGGAAAAAGTACAGGAACCAGGGGTCAGCATCTCCTCCTCTTCCTGCCGAGCCCATCCATGCACAAAGCTTCTTTCTGAAGACAGTGGAAGCTTTGTGCGTGGATCTGCTCTGCGGGGATGTGGAGCCAGAGAACCCACATCAATAGCTGCTGTGTGTGGCCGAGACTGCAGGCGCCCTCCTCACTGGTGTCACATTTGAATGCCGTCTGCAAGCCCCTTCTTTCAGGTGATTCTCAAAGTGCGCTGTGCTCATTCTCTGTGGCCTCTCCCCTTCCCTAACTCTTCTCACCCTCCATGAAAAATCTCCACCTCAGGAACAAAATACTGAAAGCTGGAGCCAGGGGACAGAAAGCACAAGCTGATAAAAGGAAACTAATATTGGTGGAAGCCTACTTTGTGCCAGGAGATTTACAGGATCATCGCATGTATTCCCTCCACCAGCCTGGTGAGTAAGGAATGTGTCTCACCAATGACAAATAACTTCTCGAAGGTCCGAAGTTTAATACAATCCAAAGCTGGGCTTTAAACACAAGGCAGAATTATACAAAGCTTGTGTTCTTTCAACTCTTTATTTTTTGGGAAATAACAATGTCAATACATGTGTTTATATAAACAGCTGTGTTTTAAAAAATTAATTTTATTTTATTTATCATCATTTATTCCCTCTTCCACTTTTCCCCTACTCCCTTTTTCCCCTCTCACCCCTTCTCTCCCCTACTCCCTTTTTCCCCTTCCTCACTCCCTTCTCTCCTGACCTCCGCCACCACCACCCCTACAATCACCACACTGTTGTCCATACCCATGAGTTCTTGCTTATTTTATTTTATTTTTTTTTGTTTTTTGGTCAATCCCTCTACCCTTCACTCCCACACCCACTCCCCTTCAGCATTGACTAAGCTAGAACATAAGCTCCATGAAGCCAAGTTGCTTATCTGTTTTGATCCTTAACTATGTATCCACCACCCATTTCATTGTCCAGTGATGGCAAGTGTTCAATGAATATTCAGTGATTGTGTGAATGGAAATAAGAGGTATTTAAATATTTTTTAAATGAATATTAATGTAAATTATAATACATACTAGGGACCCGGTGCATGAAATTTGTGCACTGGAGGAGGAGGGTTTCTCATCCCAGCTTGCCCCCTCTCACATATTGGGGACCCTCAGGGGGTGTCCTACTGATGGCTTAGGAATGCTCCCTACTCTCCTTGGGTAGTGGGCCTAAGCCACAGTCTGGCCTCCTTTTGTGGGAGGCAACCAGGCTAATCAGAGGAAGCCACCAGCCCCATCAACCCGCTGTTGCAGCCACTGCCATTCACTGCAGTCACCAAGGTGTTTTCATCAACACAGACTCCAGTCCCTTCACCATGAAAAAAATGACAACTTTCTTTAGGCATTTTCAAAATGTGTCTTTCATAGGATGTGACATTTCTTTCTTTCTTTTGTTTTATCCTCACCTGAGGATATGTTTACATTGATTTTTAGAGAATATGGAAGAGAAGGGAAAAACAGAGAGAAACATCAAAGTGAGAGGAACACTTTGATTGGTTGCCTCCTGCATATGCCCTGATCTGGGCCCAGGCCATGAAGAAGCCTGCAACCTAGGTACATGCCCTTGGTCAGAATTGGACTCAGACCCTGCAGTCAGCAGGCTGAGGCATTATGCACTGAGCCAAACTGGCTAGGGCAGGATATGACATTTCTTAGCCCTCCAGCAGTGGGCCTACATTTTTTTCTCCAAGAGTGTAGTAGAAAAACCCTAGATCACTTTTTTGGATTCTTATTACCCAAGTTAGTAAGAATATTACCACGGGCATACAGGGAGCTTAGCCAATGAGCAACAGAAAAGGTGTTTCCTCTGTAGTTCACTCTGATCACCAGCTCCACCCCTGCCCCTCCAATCCCATCTCCATCCCTGCCTAGGCCTGTAACCTCTGGCCAAGGATTCAGTCCTGGGCAGGGGATCCCCAGACCCCTGCAAACACTGGCTCTGCCCCTGTCCAGGCCTGCAGCCTCTACCTGAGGCTGCAGGCCTGGGCAGAAGACCCCCAAGCCCCTTTGATCACTGGCTTTACAGAGCTCAGGCCTCTGCAATCAATGGCTCTGATCCTGCCCCCTGCCATTGCCGGCTCTGCCCTTGTCGCATTGGCAGCCTCTGGCCAAGGCTGCAGGCCTGGGCAGGAAACACTCAGACCCCTGCTTTGCTGGCTCTACTGGTGCCCAGACCCCTAAGATTGCAGGTTCTGCCCCTGCCCCTCTGATTGCTGGCTCCATGGAGCCCAGGCCCCTGTGATCTCTGGCCTTGCCCCTGCCCAGGCCTTATGCCTGGGTACAGCACCCTCATATCCCTCCGATCACCGGCTCTGCCCTTGCCCATGCCTGAGGCCTCTGGCAAAGGCCTCTGTCCTGGGCAGAGGACCCCCAGCCCCTCTGATCACCTGTTCTGCCCCTTGGGCCCCCCGCTTCCTGCGCCTTCTGCCTGGCTAACAGGCCTGACCACTTCAGTGGTGGGGCTGAGCCAGACTGGGCACTGCCATCTTGTGGCTATGGGGTCAGCCATCTTTGTGATGGAGTGACACCTAATTTGCATATTACTCTTTTATTAGATAGGATGAATAACATAAATACATACTTTTCATACTATGTTTTAAGATTTCAGAGATCTTCCCAATATTTTAGCCCTAAGCTCACTTTTTTTTTTTTTACTATGGTTAAAAAAGAACAACACATAACATAAAATTTACCAATGAAACTATTCTTAAGTATATGATAGAGTAGCATTAACTAGATACACCTGTTGTGCAACAGATTTCAGAACTCTTTCAGCTTGCAAAACTGAAATTCTTACCTGTTAAACATAGCTCCAATTTTCCCCATCCCCTGGAAGCCACAATCTACTTTCTGTTCTAAGAATTTGACTATGTTAGATACCTCATGTGAGTAAAATCATATAGTATTTGTCCTTCTGTTTGTGGTGAATGTCACTTGGCAAACTTTTGTCAGTATTCATTCATGTTGTTATAAATGACAGACTTCCTTTTTAATTAAAGCCACAAAAGGTGCCTTTGTGTGTGAATTCTGCGTTTCTTTATCCATTTATACATTGTCATCTATGATACCTCTACCTCTCAGTATTGTAAATAATGCTGCCAAGAATGTGGGTGTGCAAATGTCTGCTTCCAGATTTTGCTCTTATTTGTTTGGATAAATACCCAGAAGAGAAGTTATGGGTTAAATTGCTAACTAATCAGCCTGTTTCTGGGAGGTGGTGATTATTGGCTTTGGTGATCTACACCAGACTTGAGACACGGCAGTTGAAATGAATTTTGGAAATGAATGCATTCATGCCTGAAAATTAGTTATTGAGGCATCTTGAATGATTTTCTACTTACAAATTTGTTTCTGATATAAAACAAATGGATTGCATTAACACATTCATCCAATTAATCTAAATCTAAGAAGTGTGAAAATGGCATATTATCTATACTAGCTGCAAGATGTGATGAGTAAGAGAATGAATCCTAGAGCCAGACACTTGGGTTTGAATCCATACACCATTTATAAATTATGTAACATTTGGCAAGTTACTTGATCTCTGTGCCTCATAATACATACATCCTCATAATTATGTAATTTCCTAATAAAGTACTTGGCACATAGTAAGCATTACATATTTTCTAACAACCATTATAAAAGAATATCTGTATGGTTAGTCTCTCCCCCTTCTATAGTTCTGTCTTGGGGAAAAAAATTTAAACAGGCAAAGTCCTCAGAATATAAATAAAAATGTTAATTCATTATGGCCCTTTGTGAAATATTTGTCCATCAGTTGAGATGCAAGGTAAATTTTAATCTCATAAAAGATAATGAAAATAATAATAACACTCTCCTCTGTGACAAATTTTTATCTTGCTACAGGCAGGTTGAATTTCTTTGATACTAGTACCTTCACGCTGACAATAATAGGTTTATTTTTCAAGCACTTAGCCATGGTTATATAATAATGTTTCTCTAGTGATTCTGCAAACTTTAGATCTTAATCAATAATATCACACTCTTCTAGCATATATTTATGTATTGATGTTCCTTTAACTGACAGAAGATACAGTAATTTCAGATATCTATCGGTCTCAATATTGAATCTATATCTTGAATCTATACAGATGAATCTCTTAATATTCTTTAGATTAAATTAAATTAAAATCTATCAACACTTTAGAAAGCAAAAGAGATAAGATATTGTTTGGTTCAGACAACAAAAGTGATTTCTTAGAAACCATACTTTGTCCAATGATTTTAAAATTTTCTAAATAAAATATTCTTAAATAATGGTAAATTAATGGAAGATAATTTATAAAGTAACTGGTCTCTTTTGCCTCATCATGATTTTACAAATTGATATGGCCTCCTTTGTGTCATGTTTCAAAGCACATCACTTTCCTGTGATATCAGAATATCACAAAACTCTGGGGTATTTCATGCTATAAAATGCTTGAAGTACTTCAAAAAGATTTTGATATCATTGAAAAACCACATAGCAAAAAAAGATAAACACAAATTTATCTTCATTAAACTCAAATTGCTAAGCTATAATTTTTGACTAAATAATTTCAAACTGGGCTTAAAGAAGTGAAACCTATGGTGGTTTGGCCATAAAACAAATACTCCAAAGTAGATATTTATAATGGAAATGCCTGCTCAGCCATAAGTACTGCATTGCTATTCCACAGCACTAATACATCAATGGCAGGTCTTCATTCACCAGCAATTGGCTTTTTGTCTGTGATTATAAACCTTCTATGTGGAAGTAGATTATCAAATCATTCAAGCACTTTGAGACTTAAATATCCAGGAGAAGAAATGAAAAAGTCTTCGCACATAAAAAAACAAGCTCATCCTATATAATAAAGAGGGACTATGCAATTTGACCATCACTCCGCCACAAAGATGGTTGCACACACAGCTGAGGCCAAGTTCCCATAACAAGCCTTAAGGAGCAATCAGCAGAGACCTGAAGCTTTGCCCCCGCCCAACCCCATGGGGCTTGACAGGGGACCTCAGGCTGTACTTCCACCCAGCAGTGATTGATGGGGGACCTCAGGCCATGCCCCCCACCCTGGCACCAGGGTGGGGGACCGCAAGCCACTTCCCACACCTGGAGGAGTTTCACAGGGGACCTCAGGCTGCACCCCCACCCTGGCCAGGCTGGGGGACCTCAGGCCAGGACTTGACTCTGGGTCTTGTGATGCACCCAAGACTCTGACAGGAGGAAGATTTTCATATACATTTTGCTAATTTTCTTTCATCTCTGACACTTCTATTATAGAGAAAGGGCAAATAGCAATATTAAAATATTTCCTCTAATTAATCCCCTTTTGATGTGCATGAATTTCATGCACCAGGCCACTAGTTTCTCTATGAAGCAGAAACTCAGGCCGTGGATAACTGCTGAAAAGTAAGCTTCCAAAGGGGAGTTTCAACAGGTTACCTTCTGGAAAAAATGTGCTTGAAACAATTTCTTGGTGGCTGTATTCACTGTGGTTATCCAAGGGCAAGCATGGGTTGGTAGACTGTCAGAGTCAGAAAGAAATCTGCACCAACTAGAGGGCTAGTTTTAATAACGTTTTCTTTTTCATAACTTCCAATATAACTCCCTTTGGTGATAACATATATAATTGTTTCCCCAAATCAAATTTAGAAGTTGAAGCTTTCTTAAAAACAATATTCATTCTGTCTTGAAAAATAAGCTAAACCCCTTAACAACCCAATATAATAACATTAGCATAGAAAAATACAAGTACCAAGAGTTTAAAAAGGGAAAGTTCTTCTGGAAATATCACTCCTCCTCTTACAAATTTATTTTAGGTTTATATCTATTTCTGTAAATATAACTTGTTTACCATCAATTTTCATCTACATATAAATGTTATCAAAACCTAAGATGAATTATACATTTTCTATGATTTATAGTTTTTACTTATAGTTTTTCTATAGTAGCCTGTTTCTATATTAGCATGAACAGTGCATCCTCATTTGTAATATAATAGTTCATAAAACTTATGTCCTATAGTGTATTTAGCCATTCACCTACCAATTAATGTTGACATATTTTTAACATGTCATACAGCATTACACTACAAAATTACTACAGTGAGTACCTTTCATGATCATCTTCATTCCCACACTTACAAACTTTTATAGCATAAACGTGTAGTTTTGGAACAATGCTTGTACATTATAAATTTGATTGCTATTTCTGATTATCATCAAGAAAATTCTCAATTTACAAATTTGCCAGTATAATTTATAATCACTCCAAAATATTCACAAACAATACAAAATGAAATTTAATATCTATCTTTCTGCTTATTCTTTGAAACCTTGGCTATGTTCTTCCCTGCCTTTAAAAGGAAATTTTAATTAACAAATCAAAAGTTTCACTTTGGAGAGAAAGGTGTTGTTATATATTTTCTGTCACTCTTTACAGAGGCAGCGGATCTGAGACAAAAGCAATAAAACCACCATTACTCTCAAAATCTTGTTGCTTTGTTAAACAAGATTTTAGTAAGCAATACAATTGGGACTGGATTGCATTACAAGAAAACAAATTACAGCATTTCCTTCAGCAAATTTCACCCATAATGTTATATTACCCGCATTTAAGTGGCTTAAACTGTTGTCAACTCTTAGACAAATGTAACAAGAATATTTCATAAATCTGTCTTCTTGTGTGAGTTTTATATTTGGGAGATATCTACCCTTTTCCCTGCTTATACAGACATCATATTTGCAACTTATTTTTTTAATCCACATGAAAATCACTTAGGCTAATGTAGTTAAATCACCATCTAATTCAAACTGCGATTTTGCTTAGAAATTAGCAGTATTATATATAAGTCCAATAATGGAATCAAGAAAATCTGAATTTTGATTCTGGCTCATTAAGTTATAACTTTAAGTTAGGTTTTCTTTCACATAATGCAAGTGCCTGATTTAAGCTTTAATATATATATGTAATGGATTTCACAGTGAGGAAAGGAGAGGGGGTAGGGAGAGGGGGAGAGGAGGAGAGGGGGAGAGGGGGAGAGGGAGGGAGGGAGGGAGGGAGAGAGAGAGAGGGAGAGAGAGAGAGAGAGAGAGAGAGAGAGAGAGAGAGAGAGAGGGAGAGAGAGAGATGGGGTGAAACATCAATGATGAGAGAGAATCATTCATCAGCTGCCTCTTTGCATGCCCCTGGACTAGGGATTGAGCTCACAACAGGGCATTTGCTCTGACCGGCAATTGGGCTATGACCTCTTGGTTCATGGTAGACCCTCAACCACCGAGCAAAGCCAGCTGGGCCATCTCAAAGCTTTGATTGCCAAGCCATCCACCTGAAAGAGGCATCTAATTGAAAGACAGCTGTCTGGAATAAATACATTGCCAGCCACAGCTACACGACTAAACAAAGACTCTCCCCCGGCCCAGTCAGGGCTCCCTTGCTTTAGAGATTCTGCTTGGTTTCCATAACTGACCATCTGGGCTGCTTGTTTCCTCTCTTTCAACTATTTGAACTCCTGCTGTTATGTTTTAAATTCACCTACAGTGGGCCCACACAATGCTAGGCTCCCACCCTCAACTCCAACGAAAGCAAAACCCCAGGTCAACATACTCCCTCTCTTCCTCTACCAGTGACCTTGTGGAGTGACCCCAGGTGTGCCATATGCTTTCCAGAAACAGAGTAATAAACCTTTTTTATTTTATCCAAAGTTTTCTGATGGCTATTGGTGAAGGCATTTTACAAAGAAAAGACCCCCAAAGCCCATCAAGTCACAGCACTGGCTACCCATAGGCTGGATATTGACACAAAACACTTGACATCACTCTGCAAATAACAAATTAAAAGTGTTCTCAGCCCCACAGGGCCACGCCGCCTCATACCTGCTGTAAGCAACTTGATTTACTCGGTACTTATTGACTTACTCCAGAAGAAATCTCTCTGCGTCTGCATAAAAAAGCAAGCCGGTAGAGTTGGCAACTCTCAAGAGCATCTAGGTTCAGAAGTAATTTGGGTCATCTGAGGATATAGTCCCCATTTTGGTATTTGCTGATTTATCAACAAGATCATCTAATCCTGGGTAATTACAATGACTTTTTATTTTTTTTAAGTAGAATACCATTTTTTTAAATGAAAATATAATTTAGTTTTCCAGTTTCTGGTTCCATGTGGAAGAAGCGTGAAAGTTGCCATCTCATCCTAACAACAAGCAATAAACTGAACAGACTGAAAGAAATCAACTCAACTCTTGGATCCATCAAAGTGAGAAAGATACAGGCCAAACCACTGCCCCCAGGATAGAATAGAGAGACCATAGAATAAGGAATTTGTGCCTTACCAGAGGGGAGACTCAGGAGCAGAAACCATCTAGGAACCAGTGCTGGGCTGGAAAATTTGAACTCCAACTGGCGAATTTCTGAACAAGTCCGAGAGTTAAAACTCCAGGGAAGCACCCACAGTATTGTGAGATTTCTCTTCAGGAGCTTGACCAAGTCCCCTCAGTAAATATTGAAGGAACACCCCTGGGTGCTTCTGGCAAGGAGGGGGAGGAAGGAACCAACTAACAGATTGCAGAGTTCTTAAGAAGGCCCGCCCTCAGGCTCCAGGGGAAACTGAGTAACCTGAGCCTAACCTTCTCTGGTTTTACTACAGCTTAATCAACTTGGGGAAGAGAATGAACAAGCTTCGGCTAGCTCTGAGCTCCCCCTTATGAGAAAAGAAGTACCCAAATCTAGCCATCTTGTCCCATCCAATGGGGGACAAAAAAATTCAGAAATTCTTTTGAAGTTTACAGGCCAGAGATATAGACTCACTAAAAGACCGAGAGCTCATTATAGGACTAGAGAACACTTCCCCCCTCCCCAATAAGTCACCAACGCATTACTAAGGGTCTGTTTACAATAGGTGGGTGCTTTTACCTACTACATCATGATTGGCCATCAAGAAAATGCTGCAAGGCAGATCAAAGGAGGCAAAACAATAGGAATAAATAGAGCAAGCATCACAGCCAGACTTGGAAGGAATATTGAAATTATCAGACTGGGAAATGGATAAAGTAGACAGTATGCAAGAACAGATCAGCAGTGTAGCAGAGAGATGAAAATCCTTTTGGGGGGAAAAAAAACAGAAATGCTACAAATCACAAACACCTTAACAGAAGTGAGGAATGGCTTTGAAGGGGTTATTTATAGACAATACACAGTGAGGGAAGAAGCTCTGAGCTAGAGCATATATCATATCAATAGGATCCTCAAAAACTGAAATACAAAGAGAACAAAGATAAAAAATATAAGTAGAATAAAATATTCTAAGACTGCGAAACAACTACAAAAGATGTAATATTGTGTGTAATGAGACAGTCAGAAGGAAAATAAACAGAAAACATATTTGAAACAATAATGACTGAAAATTTTCCCCATATTAATGTCAGATTAATGTCAGCAATCACAGATGCTGGAAGCTCAGAAGACACCATGCTGAAAATATGCAAAACAACTGACATGTAAACATACTTACAAATTATATGTAAACATGTTATTTTCAAATTATAAAACATTAAAGACAAAGAAAATATCCTGAAACAAACCTGGGGAATAAACTACCTTACCCATGGAGGAGTAAAGATAATTACCTATGAGAACACATTTTAGTGAGAAGAAAGTGAAGTGAAATATTTAAACTATTAAGGGGAAAATGCTTATCAATCTAAATTTTTGTACTCAGAAAAATTAGTCGACGGTGAAAGAAAAATCAATATTTTCTCAGACAAACACAAATTGAATTAATTTCTTGCCCATAGACCTGGCTTGCAAGAAATATTAAAGAAGGATCTTTAGAGAGAGGGAAAATAAAGTAAGCCATTAACTTGCATCTACCTAAAGAAAGGAAGAGCATTAAAGAACGAACAAGTGAAGGCAAAATAACAACTTTTATTTTTCTTATTTTTAATTCATCTAACAGATAATTATTTTTCCAAATAATTATATCAAAAGTATATTTGTTTCTTTATATAAATATAGTATGTAAGTATACAGTATATGCTCATGTATGCTTGTATATAAGTGAAATGAATGAGTGAATGAAAACAATAATACAAAGGAAGGGAAGGAGGAATTAGGGTTATTTTATTATCCTAAGGTACTAGCATCACCCATAAAATGGAACAGTGTTATTTGAAAGTGCACTTGGAGCCCTAACCAGTTTAGCTCAGTGGATAGACCGACGGCCTGCAGACTCAAGGGTCCCAGGTTCGATTCCGGTCAAGGGCATGTACCTTGGTTTCGGGCACATCCCCCGTGGGGAGTGTGCAGGAGGCAGCTGATCGATGTTCTCTCTCATCGATGTTTCTAACTCTCTATCCCTCTCCCTTCTTCTCTGTAAAAAGTCAATAAAATATATATTTTTTAAAAGTGCACTTGGATTAGCTATAAATGTATATTATAAACTCTAGGTCAACCAGTAAAAAAAAAAAAAAAAAAAAGTGAAAAAAGAAGAACCAATGTGCTAAGAAAAGAAATTAGAATCGTAAAAAGCTCAATGAAAACCACAAAGGCACGGAAGACAAAAACGGGAACAGGAAACAAGGGCAACAGGTGGAAAATAGTAACCAATACGGTACCTATTATTTATATGGCACCAACCATATAAATAACAACTTTTAATAGAGAAAACATAGATAAGAAAGGAGGCAAAGAGAGTGAGAAACCGCAGGGTACACAGCGGTCGCCCCTTGCTCCCCCCTGGCATGCCTGCCCAATCACAGCCCCCAAAATGGCAATGGCCCTGCAACATCTGAAAGCTCACTCGCACAAAGGAAAATGGAAGAAAACAATGAAACGTGACTCAAAAGCAGTAGAAAGAAGGAAACAGTAACATTTTTAGAGAGATTGCGTGGAACCATGATGTAAAACGGTATTGCAAGCTAAATACTTGTTTACACCTAACAATGTCATGGACAACACCATCTGATAAAGTGATGCGAACAAAAGTACCCTTAGAATATGGCTTAGAAGCCAGCACCATGGGACTATTTTTGTGCGCTTGTTGTAAAAATGTTGCCTTGATGAAAGAAAAGATTAAAAAAGTTTTCTATAGATTTGGTCATTTTAAGTGAATACTGTAATCCAGACCAACAGATAGATTAGAACTCACACAAAGCCACTGACTTCTCTGTTCTGTTCGATTTAATACTTCACTCTGGCCCTTACTTGCATCTGAAAAACTTAGAGACAGTAAAAAAAAAAAAAATGACCTACAATATAGGATAGATTTTTTAATAAAACAAATACACAGGCCACTCTTGGTTTCTATAAATAAGCCTTTATTGTGTGTCTGAGAAGGGGAAAACAATGTTTTTTTTTAATTTTAGGTGACTGTTTAAAAGTTAGAGAGGTTACTTTTAAAATGATAAAAAGTAAGTAAGTAAATAAATAAATAAATAAATAAAATAGATAAACAAATACACTCATAATCCCACTCTATTTTCAGGAGCTATATGTCTCTTCAATAGACTCAATCATATTTTGATCCAAGAGATAAAGGTCTGATAGGAGAAAGTACTTGCTCTCATCTAGACCCAAATGGAATATTATCTTTTTAAGGAAGATTTTCTGCTATCTCCCAAGAATATCTTTCTTGTGTTCCCATAGTACTTATAAAAACCTTTATTGCAATAGTTAACATATAGTGTTATGACTGTTATGAGAGTCTTTCAAAATGATTTAATAGACAGAATTTCTGATTAAATTGAAATGTTACTTCCTCCTGATTGGCTTCATTTATTAAAATGTCTTTAAAAGAAGTATTCCTTGGAGAGGCTCATTAAGTTATAACTTTAAGCAAATTGATTGTACATACTTAATTGTTTAGCTCCCTTAGGCATTGTATCTGGAGTAACAACATCCAAATCAGTTTGATGGCACATAAAATATTTTTAACTTTCAGTCAGAAAGAAAAATATGGCCCAGTAAACTGAGGAAAATGTATAAACACACAAAAAACAAAAGGACTATACATGTATGTGATAGAGAGAGAGAGAGAGAGAGAGAGAGAGAGAGAGAGAGAGAGAGGCTTGTAGATACACAAGTTCAACTGATGTACAAACATTGTGTTGTAGAAGAGCAAAGAAATGCCAAGCGAACCTCATGGAGAAACTGGAAGGAGACCTTTATCAGCATTAGGCCTCATGGACATTGGGGGGAATTTCCAAATCGGAGCTGGCTAGTGCCAGTACAAAGCCCCCTGCCCTCCTGCAGGGCAGGGCTTTGTTTGGTTTTATGGCCTGACATTCCTTGCAAGACCAGCTTCCTCCTCAATTGAACAACAATAGCATATTAATCTCCTGCTACTTTTCTGCCATTTGCCAGCTAGGTAGAGATTGATTAGAACAGATTTGTTGCAGTACATTTCTTGGCCTCCCTCATAATGAAGTTGATTCAGTTTCTGCCAGGTTAGTCCTTAGGTTTTCTTATGTTGAGTCAGGAACAAGAAAAAAGAAAGGTTTTCGGCAAGGCTATGAAATCAGCTTAATAAAGAGTGTTGTAAAGAGAGATTCAAAAGAGAGATGCAATAGCAATGGCATATAAGAGAATCTTGATTAGAAAAAAATAAGGAGAAAAAGAAAGATAATTTTAAGACTTTTCAAGGGTCTGAACAAATATCAGAAATGCTTTCCATAGTATATTTGTGTACCAACCATGTAAAGTGGAGCTGACTGGATATGCTCTAAGGTTTTCTTCAGTTCTATTCGTTCTTTATTTTATTCTAAAAGCAATCAAAGTTCTGCCACAGTGGGACCCTAAATATTTTGATTTGCATCTGCTTGTCAAATATTATATTTGATCTGGAAGGTTCTAAATAGTACAACACAAGTAATCTTAACAAGCATTGCTTTGATACCTGAATAAAAATGTGTACTGAACAAGGTAAAGAAACCAGATTTAGTCTTAATATGTCAGTTTCCTGATTAATTTCTGTTGAGTCCTTTAATGGTAAATAGGTTGCTTGTGAGGCATGAAAGAAGCACATCTTTAAGGTCACCAGGGTAATATTGGATCAACAGATCCTTTCTCATGTGGCCCCTTTGACCCATGTTCTGATATTACCACATGTATAAAACATTTCTCCTAATGTGGTGTTTGTTCTCTTTGTTGTCATTAATAAAAAAAAGGTTTATCCAATACATTAATCAATGAACACAAATGATACCCACTGGCAATGAGAAACCATTTGTGATCTCATAAAATGTGCTTATTATTAATGGTGTTTTGCTGGTTATTGTAATTAGGCATGTGTGAAATTTTCAAAAGCGACTTACAATTAATTTTACAGATAGCAAACACTTCTGTCTTTTTTTATTAATGAGGAGAGTCTAAGATTTATAGATGTTGAGTAACTTCTTCAACTTCACAAAAGATGGTAACAAAAGGATCAGATATCACTCGCTATTCTAGCTGTTAGATTTTTCTACAAGATCAAAACGTGCTTTACCAAACAAAACAGCTATCATAATAGATACTTCACCCAAATCCTGACCCAGCACATCAAACTATCCAATATCTCTCATTTGAGGAGTGTTAAAATTTTCTGCTAAGAAAAACTTGCTTCACAGGAACAGTAAGGAGCTATAGTCTGATGAAAGCAAGCAATTTCCTTTAAAAACTAAGTTAATGCAGATTTTGTATTATGGCCTACAGCTCTCCATGTTTTTTTTTTTCAATTCAAGTATAATGTGTAAAATTGTCCACCTTAAAGGTGATATACCTTGATTATCCAATAATCCATAAATCAATAAATAGATAAAAATGTGAGTTATATATATCTATATCTACACACACACACACACACACACACACACACACACACTTAATAGAATATTATTCGACCATAAGAATTAAGTTCTGCCATTTGCAACAACCTAGATTAATCATTAAGGCATTATGATAAGTGAAACAAGTCAGAGAGAGAAAAACATGCTGTATGATCTCACTTACATCTAAAAGAAGAAAAAATACTCAGAAACTATAAGAGGTGGGGGATTAGAAGTGGGGAAAATGGGTTAAGCTGATCAAAAGGTGCATCTTCCAGTTATAAAATCAATGTTAAGTCATGAAGATGTAATGTACATCATGGATACTTTAGTTAAAAATGCTGTATTGTGTATTTGAAAGTTGCAATAAGAGTCAATGCTAAAGTTTCTCATCACAAGAAAAACTATGTAATTATGCTATGTGAGGTGATGAATGTTCACTAACCTTAGTCTAGTAATTAATTTATAATATACAGTGCATGAATTAGTGTATGGGTAGTATCCAGTCAGGCTGATGGGGGTGGCGGTGGGGGAGGCCTAGGGGAGGGGTCACAGGCAGTTGGTGGATTGGCCCTGCCCCCTGGTCAAACTTCTGGTTGAGGAGACAATTTCATGTTAACCTTTTATTATATAGGCTACATATGTGAAATCATTGTGTTATACACCTGGAACTTATACAATGTCACCTCAAATATCACAATAAAATTTGCATAAAAAGGAAATGAGCCCTAACTGGTTTGGCTCAGTGGATAGAGCATCGGCCTGCGGACTGAAAGGTCCCAGGTTCGATTCCGGTCAAGGGCATGTGCCTTGGTTGCCGGCACATCCCCAGTAGGAGGTGTGCGAAGGCAGCTGATCGATGTTTCTCTCTCATTAATGTTTCTAACTCTCTATCCCTCGCCCTTCCTCTCTGTAAAAAATCAATAAAATATATTTTTTTAAAAAGGAAAAGACACTCACAGTTTTTAACTAGGTTAAAAACAGATGCCAGTTAGCTATTGGATTGAAAATTTCAATATAATTTCTGTTATTTTGGAATGCGCAGGAAGAAAAAGAGCTAAGACCTGCTTACATAAGGGCACAGCATATAGGACTAGTCAAACATGAAAGGTGGTGAAAAGAAAATGTATCATTGCTTATTAAGTATTTTGTCTCTTAGACAGACAAATGCAAAAATGTGGACTGAAGAAATTCCAATAGACTGGTCTAAATTATCAGTTTAATTAAATTTATTTAAGAAGATGCCACATTTAAACTGTATTTTTCCATTATATTCTGGTTTCACCTAACAGATTTTTTTCTAAAACTGTCTTCTCATTCTCCATTCCCATATTGTATCAAAACCAAAGCACTAATAAGTAGAAATCAAACTAGATGAAGTTAATTTAATATGAACAAGATGAGAAAAGAGACATTTTATTAAATAAAATTTAATTCATATCAGAACTACATTGCCATAGAAATAACATTTTCTTATTGTTAAAATATTTAAGTAAAATAAATTAAGAATAGGACAAATGGTAAATTGTGCTGCTATGAACATAGGGGTGCATATAACCTTTCTTATTGGTGTTTCCGGTTTTTTGGGATATATTCCTAGAAGTGGCATCACTGGGTCAAATGGCAGTTGCATTTTTAGTTTTTTTGAGGAAACTCCATACTGTTCTCCACAGTGGTTGCACCAATTTACCATAGCTAAGTGTGGAATCAGCCTAAGTGTCCATCAGCAGATGAATGGATTAAAAAACTGTGGTACATCTACACAATGGAATACTATGCTGCTATAAAAAGGAAGGAATTCTTATCATTTGCAGCAGTATGGATGGAACTGGAGAACATCATGCTAAGTGAAATAAGCCAGTCAATGATAGAAAAATACCACATGTCCTCACTCATCTATGTATAATAATAACCATTATAAACTGGTGAAGAAAAATAGATACAGAGGCAGAGCAGTATCAAACAGGCTGTCAAATTACAGCAACAAGGACAGGGAGGGTTGGGTGGCATAATAGATCAACCAAAGGACTTTTATGCATGCATTTATGCATAACCAATGGATACAAAACACTGGGGGGGAGGGAGTTTGGGGAAGGGCAGGGGAAAAAAAGAGATACATGTACTAATCTTTGGAATACTTTATGTAATAAAAATATATATTAAAAAAAAAGACTAGGACAAATGAATTAATTAAAGCCATTTTAAACAGAACAATTCCATATAATTTAAACTAGATACACTATCATACACAATCTTTATAAAAATCATTTTATATTGGAATGAAATATATTGATGTAAACAAAATTAATACAAAGTGTTTTAAAATATAAAAACCAAAAAGTAATCAATTGCTGTGTTTCTCTCACATCGATATTTATCTCTGTCTTTCCTTCTCTTCTCTACTCTCTCTAAAAAATCAATGGAAAAATATCCTCAAGTGAGGATTAAAAAATAAAAATTAAAAAATAACTACGGCCCTAACCGGTTTGGCTCAGTGGATAGAGTGTTGGCCTGTGGACTGAAAGGACCCAGGTTCGATTCCGGTCAATGGCATGTACCTTACTTGTGGGCACATTCCCAGCTGGGAGTGTGCAGGAGGCAGCTGATTGATGTTTCTCTCTCATCAATGTTTCTAACTCTCTATCCCCCTCCCTTCCTCTCTGTAAAAAAAAAAATCAATAAAATATATTTTTTAAAAAAAAACTACAAAGATCATGGCATATACTAATTGCACATGTTTTATCCACTTAAAAAGCATATACATGAGAAACCATATTGAGGTAAATATAATTTATATTCAAATCAAGTCACTTGCACACTTGGCCAATTAACAGATTGTTAATAATAAACTAAAACAAAACAAAGGCATTGTCTTTTATCGTTAACAAAGGCATACGACCTTTGATGCATTAAGAACTTAAGCCTTCACCAGGCTCTTAGAAAGAGAACAAGAACTGACAATGCCATAAAAACTTTGTGCTTAATCTTTGCAATTGGGAACTTTCATCCCACAACCTTGGCAGTAACCTAATTCTGGAAGAACTGAGATGCTGGAAAAGGAAATACGGTGGTAGAGTTAATGTCCTTACTGGGGTAGGAATGAGGTTGAGAGAAAAAACTAGCACACAGCAAATATATAAGCAATCTAGTTTCTCAAAATATGCAGATCCATATAGGGATCTGATGCAAGTTATATACTTACATTTTTAGGGTTCTTATACTAAATTCTTCTAACTACTTACAGGATTTTTTTTTAATTCAAGAAGCTGGACCATGTTAATTTACAGCTATGGGAACTAATGGTTTGTGGGCAGGGAGCCCTGCAGGTCATTACCACCAGCGTTGGTAACTAGATCGGTCATAAAAGAAAAACATGTCCAACAAATTTTAATTTTTAAAGGTGTTTGTACTTGGACTTGACAGTCCTATCTAAAATTTGCTGAAGGTTATACTGCAAATATAAAGTTAATAAAACTATATAGGTTTCAGATATACAATTCTATTGTATATTGTACTGCGTGTTCACTATCCCAAGTCAAGTCGCTTTCTATCACCATTTACTAGTATCTCCCTTTAACCCTCTTCTACCTCTTCCTACCCCCTTCCCTCTGGCAATCACCATAAAGCTATTTCCTAATTCAGATAGAAACATTTTAACAAACTAAATGTATAAGCACACAGGGATATCTATGTGATGTTCAGACAATTTCAACACAAGTGCACTCGTCTTGGCACATACACTCTGGCACTCAGAAAATTGTAGTTAATAATCCGTATTGCATTTTCAGATATGGTTGTTTTAGTCAATGCAGACACTTTTATCAACCAAACATTTTCAGAGCTCATTAACACATCACTGTATATATCATTATAATTTCACTTGGAGCAGCATTTTCTTGTTGATTGCAGGGTGGAGAATAATTCCCTTTGGTGCTTTTCTCTCTCATCTGGAGCATAGAAGCTAACTGCTGTGACCACTTATGAGAAAAACTTGGCACATGGAAGGGCCCCAGATGGAGATCTTTCCAATGTGTTTCCAGAGGCAGCAACTGTGTCTTTGACTTCGAAGCTGGCTCATCTAAAGGTTCCTTGAACTTCTCTGCTGTAGATTCCTTTGTTGGATTAAGTTCAAGTAACCTACATTCAGAACTGGATTACCTTCCTGTGTGTTATTGATGAAAACTTATACATTCCTGAAATTCTGGTCAAAAGTTGATGAATAAAGATGATAGTATATAATATGATCAGGTTAATGGTCACAACATTAAAATCATCATTCCTCTTCAACCCTTAAAAACAAACTGTCAAATGGCATGCTTTAGTGCAGAGTAGAGTGTTAGAGATGTTTTTTTGTGTTATAATCATTGGATTGGGAAATGTTAAAATTTGGATTTTGATTTTATAAACAGAAATTTTATAGCACATCTGCACCCATACTTGTTGATCCAGTGTAATGACTGAATGATTTCTAAAATGTGGCTTGATTGTTGCAGTACATGGTAACTCTGCAGTTTACACTTTGAGGGTTATTTCTTGGCAAGAAAGAATAAAATCTTCAATTGAAAATAAAACTATCATACAGTTAAATGTCAGCACCAGGCACAACTGAAAATACAAAGCAAAGGTTTGTTTTAATGATCCCTCAGTAATGAGCAGAATACATCTCTTCAGAGATGTGTAAGACTTGATAGCTCCAAATATCAATGATTAGCTAAATGCACACAGAACTAACCATGAATAAACTTATTTCTGGACTATCACTCTAAATTTTATACTTTGTTTTTAGCCTTGCTTGTCTACTTTAATAAAAAGTAATATGCAAATTGACCATCACTCTGAGACACCTAAGCCACGCCCCACCAGCCAACCAGAGTGACTGTATGCAAATTAACCCAGCCAAGATGGAGGCCGACAGCCATGGAGCTGGAACAAGCAGGAGGCTTCCATTGCACCAGGAGTAAATTGTCTGCCTAGGCCAGCTAGGCCTCTGCTCGAGGCAACATAGTTTCAATTATAGAATCCATGGAGCTGAAGCCAACAGGAGGCCTCCACTCAAAGTAATAAAGTTGCAATTATAGAAGATAAATAAACCCCAGAAACCTGATTCCAGCCAGCCTCACTGGGGTGTTGGGTCAATGGGAGTTGTGGGAAGCCTATAAACAGCCTTCAGCCCCTCACTCAGGCTGGCCAGGCATGCCAGCAGATGGAGATCCCCCGAAGGGTCTCAGACTGTGAGAGGGCACAGGCCAGGCTGAGGGACCCCGCCCCCCCCCAAGGGCACAAATTTTTGTGCACCAGGCCCCTAGTGTAAGTATAAAGAAGGAGTGATCAAAAGCCAATATTCAAAGTTCAGCAAAGTCTTTCAGAGGTCCTGGAAATTTATTTCAACATCATATGTTATTTTATTTAATTGCTCATTCTTCAGAATGTCTTTGGTTATAATTATCCTCCTATTGCTAAATTCTATTGGGTAGGGTTCTGAACTGATAGCGCAGTCTACGCAAGGACTCGTATTTTCATCAGAACAGAGTAACTTCTTAGTGCAGAGTTGGGCATTTGCAGCTTCAACAACTTTTTCCTCCTTAAGATCAGAACCAGACATTTGTTCATCCATTCCTAACTCTTTGACTCAATGCAATAGATTTATATTCAAAATTGTTTTCACTCACTTATTTCACTTATTTTTGTTATGTATGGCAAAGTTATGACATTTTTATTAATCTTTTTTTTCAATTAGCAATAATCACATCTCAGATAAACCTCATTGGCTATGATATGGCTACTGCGCAAAATTATTTTATTGATCATAAACACGACATAAATGACACTTGTATTATGACATCAACCTTAACTCGATACTACAAACATTATTATTATTGTAAATATATTTTTATTGATTTCAGAAAGGAAAGGAGAGGGCAAGAGAGAAACATCAATGATGAGAGAGGATCATTGATTGGTGACCACCTGTACACTCCACACTGGGGATCCAGTGCAGAATCCAGGCATGTGCCCTGACCAGAACTGAACAGTGACCTCCTGGTTCATCAGTGAACACTCAACCACTGAGTGACACTGGCCAGTTATCAATACTACAATCATTATTAAATAGTGATTATTTCCTACTGAGAATAAAGAAAATTCACTTCTAGATAATGACTCGTGTTTAAAAACATTGCCTAGTATAGCCTGTGCCTTGAAATAAAAGAAAGCATTAAAACATTCAAGAAGGCATGCAATGTGAATGCTGCCTTGAATAATGGGAGAAGGGAATTAATAACTTTTATCTATACTCTATCATATAAAACACATAAAAGGAATGAAAGGTAATTACTAATGTTTTCATTTTCCAAATGAGAAAGAACAGATTCAGAAACATTCCATTATGTACCAAAGAGAACACAAAGACATTGAATTTCATGTAAATTTGTTCCTAACCATTTTTCCCCTCTATTCTATCATATGATACTTATGATAGCAGATGATCCTCCCAGAGAAACAGAATTGAACATTATGCAACTGGCCTAAGTTTACCTGTGTTCACTTATGCTAATACAGTTGACCCTCGAACAACATGTATTTAAAGTATGCAGGTCCATTGATATACAGATTTCTTAAAATAATTATGTACAGGAGTGTAAATATATTTCCTCTTCCTTATAACATTCTTAATGACATTTCCTTATTCTAGATTAATCTGTTATGAGAATGCAAGTAATAAATACATATAACATGCAAAATATGTGTTGACTGGTTTTCACTGGTAAGGTTTCCAGCCAATAGTAATAGTTGAGTTTTGGGGGAGTCAAAAGTTATATGTGAATTTTTAACTGCACCTCCATGTTTTTCAACTGTAAACTGCAATGAGCAAACTGTGATCTAAATATATCAAGAGAATTTTCTAAGACATGCCCAAAGGATTTAATTTAGGTCTTTCAGTTCTGGTTAGTTCAGTTCCCTCTCAACACCCTGTAGAAATGACATCAGCA
This sequence comes from Murina feae, assembly GCA_004026665.1. NCBI lineage: Eukaryota > Metazoa > Chordata > Mammalia > Chiroptera > Vespertilionidae > Murina > Murina feae. The sequence goes on along the minus strand of PVJC01008963.1, from coordinate 8,159 downwards.
AAGCTATAGATAAGGGAATCTTTAGGAAAAAATATAGATATATGCTAATAGGATCACAACTCTATCCTAGGTGCCAATTATTAGGAATTCCTGAAGGTGGCTTTACAAATTAGAGGTCAAACATCATTGACGTGAGACAAAGAAGAGAAAGTTGTGCCATTAGGTATATTGTGTGGGGAAAAACAGAACCTAAAGAATACTCCCTTTATTCAGCTAATCAGAGGAGTAATTGCTATAGAGAAACCATGAAAAAGAGGCTGAAGTATTAAAATATAGCAGGAGGAAGATGCACGAGACATGGATGGTCTGAAGATCTGCTGAAAGAGGTCATCTAGAAGAGCCTCCATTTGCTGCCTGTTTATTCATTTTGTCAACTATCCCTTATTGAGTGGTGGCGTGTTACCTGCATTGCACCATAGGAAATACAAAGACCTAAAGGTATAGTCTCAGCTCTCAGAAGGACTTTAGAATTGAGCTAGAGAAATATGCTGTTAACACCTCTAAACACAGGATACAAGCTTGAAAAAAGATAACCATCTTGCTCAGAATATTTAGTGCTAATTTTATATAATGGAAATATTTCCAATTAAAAGTAATCCTATATAATAAAGAGGTAATATGCAAATTGACCATCACACCCTTGCACAAGATGGCCACCCCCATGTGGTCACAAGATGGCCACCACAAGATGGTTGGCAGGGGAGGGCAGTTAGGGGTGACCAGGCCGGCAGGGGAAGGCAGTTGGAAGCAACTGAGCCTACAGGGGAAGGAGGGCAGTTGTGGAGGACCAGGCCTATAGGGGAGGACAGTTAGGGGCAACCAGGCCAGCGGGGGAGGGCAGTTGGGGGTGACTGGGCTGGCAGAGGAGCAGTTAGGCATCAATCAGGCTGGCAGGGGAGTGGTTAGGGAGTGATCAGGCTGGCAGGTGAGCGGTTGGGAGCCAGCCGTCCTGTATTGTAAAAGGGATGTCTGATTGCCAGTTTGGGCCTAATCACACAGGGGTCCCAGACTGGAGAGGATACAGGCTGGGCTGAGGGACTTCCCCTAGTGCATGAATTTTGTGCACCTGACTTCTAGTATATTATATTTAAAAGAACATACAATATAAGTTGAATACTTTTTTATTTTTTTCTTCTGAAGAAAGCATATAAACTAACACAGTTGCCAAACCTTGCATTCTGATTTTGAGTTTGGCATGATCTTCGATTGAATAATTTTTTTTCTTCAGTTTGGATTTTAATAGCATTCATTATTTAAGATAGGCAACAACTATAAAGAGATGTCTAAGGCCTAAATGCAGGTTTTTCTTTCATTCCATACCTGCCAAAGTCTTCACACTATGTAGTTCTACTCTCTGTTTATTTTTATCAGGACCTTTTTATTTCTCTAGGCGAGACCTAAAGATTGACAAGTTCTTTGCTTATTTTATTTTGTAGATAACTCTGTGGGGGAGAGATAGTGGTGAGGTGTCCAGACTCTACTGAATGACAACTTCATTCTATTTATTTCCTGTCAAGGAGATTTATATCACCTTTTTTTTTAAAAAATGGAGCTTACTTTTTGGAATCTTAGTCTGAAGTATATTTGGAAATAGCTAGCAATCACTTCCTTCTCATTTGACTATTGCCTCCTGTATTAATATGAGAATGACCAAAATAATAAATCCTTCAGGGTGGATATGATTGTATATGTGGTTTTTTTTTTTTTTTAAAAAAAGAGTGTTATGATCATTCTAATTTAAAGATAAATATATGAGTATGTAAGTGTAGTCAAACACAATCATGCAATATTTTCAATATTATCTGCTCATATTCTCTTTACAAGTTAACCTCAGGCTTATGTTTTATTTTATTTACTTTCTAGGAGCCCGGTGCACAATATATTGTGCACTTGGGGGGTCCCTCAGCCTGGTCTGTACCTGCCCAACCTGCGGCCCGCCACCCTCCCATTCTGCCCCGCCCACCCCACACACACCCTAGCCCGTCACCTGCCCCGCACGCCCCATCCACCCTGCCACCTGTGCTGCACCTGCCTCCGAGGTTGCACTGCCGACCTCTATCTAGGCTGAGTTAATTTGCATACAGCCACTCTGATTGGCTGGTGGGCATGGCTTAGGCATCCCACAGAAATGGTCAATTTCAATATTACTCTTTTATTAGAGTAGATTTTGGATTCTATTCACTATTGTACGGAGTCTGATCTTATTACTCTTTTAACTACAACTATTTACAGATTCTAGAGATATTCTCTTTCTGGATGCCTAAACTTCTTGGATTATAGTAAGAAAGAAAAAATAAGAAAACAAATAATAATAGATCAGGTAGAGTCGTATTCAGTGCCCCCACTTCTGAATGAAATAGAGCACATTTAAATAAACAGCTTTGAGAATTTCATATACCACCTTGACACCAGGGACTGTCACATTGACATAGTGCATTCATATTGAGATTCATTGCCATTCATTTTGAAAGACTGAAGAATGACTAGAGTTGACTTACTGTAAATTTCAAGCTTCCCAAAAGCTTTCCAGGCAGTAATCCTTCACAAAGACAAATCGCCTGACAGCCATTTCATTTTTATAAATAAACACTAATAATTGAATGATTGGAATAGAACATAATTTTAACATAATTATGAAGACCAACTAGATATCATCATTTGGTTTATTATCCAAATATTCATATTAATAATTGTGACTTCCCACTAATAGAAAAGTTCAGCTTCTAAAAAAGTTTATAAGAGAGGAAAGTTATTTGAAATATTGGCAGTCTTCCTTTTTTTTTGTTTTTGAGTTATAAAGCTTGAGATATTTATAGGTGTCTGATATGAACCCAGAAGCTATCCTGGAAACCTAGTGAAATCATAAAAATGGCAATATCAGGTGTCCTTAAAGTAAGGACAACTGTTGTTTGTGAATTTTAGGTTTATTGAATTTCCAGCATTTCAATGGAGTAAAACAGACTTGATTTGTTTTTATCACTTTGACATTTACTTTACTTTCAATCAACAGAAGACCAAGGCCCTAGTATCCAGCTTCGTGTTATTTGAGTCATTTAAATCGGATTTCAATCAACGTCTTGGAGATATGGTATAAAATGTCAGCAACTGGGTCGAATTCAAGAATGAAGGCATCCATCCTGACCTCACTTGAATATAAACAACTTCATGATAAGTACTTTGGAGGATTGCGTTAATTCCTTTTGAATGTCATCTTCAGTTAAAAAACACACCAATGAGGGTCTCCTCAGGATTCCAACCAGTAAGAGTAGGTTATGACTCTTACCATAGTTTAAAAGTCAAAGGAGGGGAAAGAAGTGTCATGGGTGGAAGGAGACTAAATTGCAGAAACACAGAATTTAAGAATTTTGCTGAAACTATTGTTCTGTGCAATTTTATGAAATCTCGTTCCCCTCCAAAATAGTACTCAAAAGGCAAGTACTGTGTTCAATTTGGCAGATATTTTCCTTGTGTTTAGCATGCTAATAGATAATTTCAGAGGTTAATAGTAGTTTTTTGATTCTCTGATTCTAACTGGAAGGAGCATATGAGCACATCAAATTGTATCACAACTTTTCCCAGCTATTCCCCTTGCCTTGAACTTTGACCTTTTCAATAAATAGTTGTGGAAGGAGGTGGGTTATAAAATATGTCCCAAGAAATTTTATCTTAAATATAGTTTGTGTGATTATGATATATTTTATATAGGTATATTGGATACAACTTCATACTTTCGTAAGCTTTAATTTTATTTGTATTGCAGTATGCTTTATTAAAGGTACCTTTACCTTTACTAAAAGGTAATTATTATGGTGGTTGTGGTATTGTTTAGTGGTACAAACACCTACCATGTGAGGTTTTTGTTGTTGTTGATGTTTTTAATTGATTTCAGAGAGGCAGGGAGAGGGAGAAAGAGATAGAAACATCAGTGATGAGAATCATTGATCAGCTGCCTCCTGCACACCCCCTACTGGGGATCAAGCCTGCGACCTGAGCATGTGCCCTTGACTGGAATCGGACCTGGGACTCTTCAGTCCATAGGCAGATGCTCTATCCATTGAGCCAAACCTAGGGAAGTATTTTTTTGTGTTTTTTTTTTAAATGAAATAATTTGTGAGTAATTACACAAACACTACAAATACATGGATTAAAATATAATATTCATACTGAGAAAACGTATCCATATGACCAACAGTCAGTTACTAGATATTATAGATGAACATTAAATAATGCTACACATTAATATTCTTTTTAGCTTTGTACCTCATATCTACATATTTAACTCAAGACAGTTTTAGCTAATATGTAGATAATTCTCTTTATTAGAAAATTTGGAAGACAGACATTTTTCACTGTTTTAAAATTTGAAACATTATACATTTACTTTATAATTAAGAATAACTTACTAGAAATTAAATATATTTTCAACTCAAAGAATTTTACATCCTTTACATTGATTAAGTAAATTTTAAACAATATTAGTGAGTTCACAGTTAGTAATTAAAATAAATAATAAGGGAAGGAGCAAGTTTATCCTCTTAAGAAAAACATGGTTTAAAAATTTAAATGAGGAAAAACATTTTATATAGCAAACCTCATACCAAATACAGTTTCCCATAATTAATATTTATAATTTCAAAGTTACACAAAAGTATTCATGGAATTATTAAAACAAGCCACTAAATAGAAAGTGTTTGGCCCCTATTATATAGATCTGAACAGAAGTTTAACTAGATGATTAGAAAATATGAATAGCAATATGTAAAATTTATTTACCTTTCTTATTTACTTGGACAAAGTTTAATGGCTGAATCAATATATCAGCATTGTCAAATCTCTCAAGTTCTCAACTTCTCTTCCTCTCATGATATCTAACTGTGACACCTCTTTTTTTTTATCCAATCACAGATATCCCCAAGATGAAATTAAAGATGTTGCAGAGTCATTACACTCAATTTTATAGGATTTAACTATAGAAAAGTAAGAACAAAAATGAAGCAGCATAATTTTTTCCTTTGGTATAGCAGTGAGTAATGGAAATTCATACTTCATGAAACACCCACTGTTGGCTTCTACACCATCATACTTTCTCGGTGTCTCCTACTATACTCAGTGCACCTTTGTAGTGATTTAAGATTACAAATCACAGTGACAATTTTACAAACTACCAGAGAAATTTCTCCCAATGTCTTCTTGATTCTGGATGTGGGTAAAGGCTTAGGCTCATCCCAGGTTGAGAGACCTCACCAGGGAAAAGAGAAACCAGGAAACATTTTAGTGGTCACTCCAGGTGTGCACGAAAAAAATTAGACTTTGAGACCTCAGATGATCAGCTGTCTTGATGTAAGCAGTTATGCTGAGTCATGGGTTTGCACATAGGAGGCAAGCTGAGAGCTTCTTAAAGGCATAGGGATACATATTTTAGTCTCCCTTATTGGCTTTTAGTGCTTATGAAGTAAGGGCCAACAAGGGAGGGGCCTGCCTCCAACACACAACCAGTTTCCAGTACTTCCTAGGTTTGGAACTATGTAAAGTGAAATGAGGAAGAGATGGTCTAGAAATAGAGGACATGAGCCTATTGTAGACTTTCAAGGTAAAGAAATAGAGAATCTTCCCTGACGGGTTTGCTCAGTGGATAGAGCATCAGCTTGTGGACTCAAGGGTCAATTCCGGTCAAGGGTATGTACGTTGGTTGTGGCACATCTCCAGTAGGAGGTGTGCAGGAGGCAGCTGATCAAAGTTTCTCTCTCATCAATGTTTCTAACTCTCTATCCCTCTCCCTTCCTCTCTGTAAAAAAAAAAAAAAAAAAAATATATATATATATATATATATATATACATATATATATATATATATATACTCTAATAAAAGAGTAATATGCAAATTAACCATCACTCCAAGACACCCAAGCCATGCCCACCAGCCAATCAGAGCAACTGTATGCAAATTAACCCATTGAAGATGGCAGTTAATTTGCATACACAGGAGAGTGAAGACTAAAGACAGCATAGAAGGAAGCCAAGTGCTGCAGAAGGAAGCCAAGTGGTGAGAAGGGAACAGAGCCGAGGCAGCGGAGATGGTGAAGAAGGGAGGGAGAAGTGGGTGGCGGGGGAGGAAGGTAGGGTGGAGCCGAGGCAGCAGAGACAGGAGTTGAGGTGGCAGAGATGGGAGTTGAGGAGGGCTTCGCTCCCTTCTCTGCTTCGCTCTGATTCAGGAAGCCCTATTCTTGCAGGAATCTTCCTGCAACAGGCTATTAGTATATATATTAAAAAAGAAAAGAAATACAGAATCAGCCAGTTTCCCAGTCAAAACCCCTGGAATCCAGATAAGAAATATAAAGTTGGACCAGCAGTAGGCTGAGCCTTACTACAAGTCTAGCCCCATCTTAAAATCAAACCATAAACTAGTGTCTGTAAGTGGAGAGCATCACTTTGCCTCTTGTCTTTTAGACAGAGCAAAGAGAAAGAACATTACCAATAATCAATTTAAGAAAAAATATGCACAGATGACATAGGTATAACAGTGACTGGCAAGAATTTTAAAATAACTATGTTTAATATGTTAAAAACATAAAAGAAGAGAGATACAAACATGACATAATGATATATTTCAATAGGCAGCTGAAACCTGTATTAAAGAATAAAATGAAAATTTTATATTTGAAAAAAATATTAAAAATTTGGAACTTGATAATTTAAGCAATAGATGGTTTTTATCACAATAAAAATTTAGTGAACTGGAAAATATGTCACTAGAAAAAAGCCTAAAAGGAAAGGCATGAGTGGGGTGGGGAAAAGCTAACAACAACAACAAAAATAGGTAAGAAAACTCAGGACATGCTAAAAAAAATTCTAAGAAATATCTCTTCTAAAACTCTAGAAAGGGAAAAAAGGAGCTGATAAATTTACTTTTGTCCTATTATCTTTGCGGATTCTTTGAAAAATTAGGATGGAGGTGGCCCCTGTGAAGGTATTATCTATAATAATCCCATATAATAAAAGCATAATATGCAAATTGACCATCCCTTTGGGAACCTAAGCCACACCAGAGTGACTGTATGCAAATTAACTGAGCCAACATGGAGGCCGCCACTCACGGATCTGAGTAAACGATAGCTTCCACTGCAGCAGGAGTGAAACTGAAACTGTTTGCAGGCCGGCTCGGCTTATCCTGGCTCCAGGCAAAACATATTTGCAACAATGTCTCAATCATAAACAGCAGGCTGGGCCTGACTACTAAGGGTAACATTGTCTCATTATAGAAGCCACGAGGCAAAGCAGAGAGGAGGTTTTGTTACTAGACCTCAGCTTAAAGGAACAGTGCATCAATTATAGAAGATAAACAAATCCTAGAAACTTGCTTCCAGCCAGCCTTGCTGGGACATTGGGTCAATGGGAGCTGTGGGCAGCCTGAAAGTCTGAAAGCGCCCCTCAGCCCGTCACCCAGACTGGCCACACCCAAATGGGGTTAGGGATCCTACTGGGGACTTGGCCAGCCTGCAAACAGCCATCAGCCCCTCACCCAGGCTGGCCAGGTACCCCAGTAGGGACCCCAAACCTGAAGGGACTGTGGGCAGCCTGAAAACGGCCCTCAGCCCATCACTCAGGCTGGCCACACCCCAATGGGTTGAGGATCCACACTGGAGAGCTTGGCCAGCCTGCAAACAGCCATCAGCCCCTCACTCAGGATGACCAGGCACACTAGCAGGTGGACATTCCCAGAGGGGTCCCAGACTGCGAGAGGGCACAGGTCAAGCTGATGGACCTCCCGAGTGCACAAATTTTTGTGCACCGGTCCCCTAGTCTATAATAATAAAAGCATGATATGCTAATTAGACTGGACAGCCGAACGACCTTCCAATGGAAGCCAGGGCTACAAGGATTGAGGCAAGCCATTGCAGCTATGGGGGCTGTGCCACTTGCATGAATTTCATGTATCAGGCCTCTAGTGCTAATATAAATAAGTAGAGTTATAACATTCTTTTTTTTTTAATTTATCTTTATTGTTCAGATTATTACAGTTGTTCCTCTTTTTTCCCCCATAGCTCCCCTCCTCCCATTTCCCACCCCAACCTCTGTCCTTGCCCCCCCACTGTCCTCATCCATAGGTGTACAATTATTGTCCAGTCTCTTCACGCATCCCCAACACCCTTAACCCCCGA